>MU260053.1:160000-165000 GCA_020310875.1 Ceratopteris richardii
CCCGTTTAGGTTTTGTTTTCTTTAGCCGAAACCGTTTCCGTTTCCCTTAAGGTGCTTTAGTGTCCTAAAGGCGCTAAAGTGTCCCTTACGGGAAACGGTTTCGGACACGCTGTAGCCTTTAGGACTGGATCTTAGGCTGAAGATGATGATGAGTAAAGGGGGGGCAGTTGGAGCAGCCACCCCGAAGTAATACAGGAAGGAGAGCAGCAAAGATGGAACATCTACTGGCTGGACAGTGGATGCCCTTCAGCCCTGTTGGAGAAGGAGATTTGATGAGGGGGTGCGTGAGAAATTTATTTATTCCTACTATGATTGAAGGCATATAGCTGGGTGCCTCTTCATTAGGCTTGGATGACAAGAAAGCTGCTGCACAATCCAGAAGCAGTCATGGTTGGGGCAGTGAATGGCACCTCCATGTGTGGCCAAAAGCTACTTGGGGTCGTGCATCTCGGGGGTGGCATAATTTTTTTCCATTGTGCAGGCAATTGCTCGGGCAGCAAGGAAACTTTCAGTAGAGGTTCAGTAGAAATCTGCCACATGGCAACCGCCTGGCATAAATTTAACATGCACCTCATAAAATTGGGTGCATGGATTCTCCTCCACACACTCCATAGAAAGTAAATTAAAAGAATGGCTGGTATTAATTGGGTGATGTATAAAAGTTAGAAAGTTTTGAGAAGGTGGCTGACAAATAGTGGAGGGGGGAGGATACTAGTTTAGGAATCTATGTGAGGTAATAGAGCATCATCCGCTCTCCATCATGGCATATCGCTCACTTGCCAAGCTTGCACATAGAGAGAAGAGCTCTTCTTGCACACCTCAGCCTCTATCTTTGCATTCACTATCCCTTTGGTTGGGAAGTGGCTGAGTGAGACCCTTGAACGCATATTCATGAGATTCTCAGGGTCATGGGCATTGACCCAAATCCTTGAGGATCTATTGGATCATTTAGCTTCTCCGATAGAGAGTGGATGTTGGGAGGGGGGGTGGAGGAGGGGGAGGGGGGGGGAGGGAGGGAGGGAAGGGGGGGGGGAGGGAGGGAGGGAGGGGGGGGAGGGAGGAAGAGGGAGGGGGGGAGAGAGAGAGAGGGGGGGGGAGGGGGGGAGAGAGAGAGAGAGGGGGGAGGGAGGGGGGGGAGAGAGAGAGGGGGGAGGGGAGGTGAGACATCTTGGACCAGTGTTGCTGGATGGGGAGAAACAGTTTGAACCCGAGGCCAGTCTACGAGAGCGTCACGGACGTGAAGGCCCCGAGCTCCTCATCAAATGGCGTGGTCGCCCCCTCGTGGATGCGGATTGGATCTCGGCCAACACATTCAGTCCGGATCATCCCCTCGTTCACAAATTCTATCGCACACCATAGGCCAACTTTTGCCCCTTAGCCCCTTGTAATGTTCCCAAAAATTTTGTATCACATTAAATTGTATCAACCCAAAATTTTGTAAGTCCAAACCTGCTTGTTGAGGACAACAAGCTCTTAAAGCCGGGGGAGGATGTCACAACCCTTGTTTTTCTATCTAGAACTTTTTAGTGCCTTGGAGGTTTACCTTGCGGCGCCGAATTGTGCTTCACGTCCATACTTGGTGTCAGGCTTGAATTGCTTGCGCAAGCTCACATGGAATGGATTGTGAAACTGGACATTGTCGGGGAGGTCTAGCTCATACGTGAGCGCATTGATCTGCTTTGCTACTTTGTAAGGGCCATAGTATCGATGATTGGACTTGTGTGTGAAATTGCGGGGAAGTGTTATGTTGTGTGAACTTACAAGAACTCAGTCCCTGGCCTTGAAAACTTCATCCGGTCTTCTCTTTTGGTTCGCATACTTAGCCATTCGCTCCTTGCTTCTTTGTAGGCTGGACTTTACCTCTTCTAGCTTCGACTTCCATTGGTCCAAGAAAGCTGTGCAGTTCGGGTCGTTTGTTGATAGCGTGGAGTCTTGAGTTAGTGCGAGCGGGGTTATGACTTCTTTGCCGGTTGCTAACTCGAACAGGGTCATCTTTGTGCTTGAATGAACCGAGGCATTATAGTGAAATTCGAGAATGTCCAAGTGTTTGGCCCAATCTCTTTGGTTGGTTCGAACATAGTTTGTGTATCTCAAAGTCATCCGAGACATAAATTCAGCCTTTGCGGTAAAGCATGCTATCTTTGATTGTGTATTGGCCTAATTGGGAGTTGTTTTGAACCTTTTGAATGAGCTCCTTGACTCAAGGGTTGCGGTCTTGAACTTCTTTGATCCGGCTCCTTAAGTCTGATGAGATCGTTGCCATTGCTTAAACTTCGGGCCTTCTGCTTAAGGTGTCTGGCATAACATTTTGCTTCCTCGGCTTATGGATGATTTTGATGTAGAATTCTATGAGGAAGTCTTGCCACCTTGCCTGTTTTGGACTTAGCTTTGGTTGCAAGGCAAAGTACTTCAAGTAGATGTTGTCCGTGAAAACTTTGGTGTGTTTGTCTCGGACATAATGTCGCCATTTCCGGAGGCAGTGTACCACTGCTAGCATCTCCTTCTCGTGGGTGCTCCACCTCAGTTCGGTTTCGGTGAACTTATGTGACTCGTAGGCTACGGATTGTCCGTCTTGCATCAAAACACCTCCGATTGCCTTGCCGGATGCATCTGTGTGAACCTCAAAGGGTTTATCAAATTTTGGGAGCTTCAGGAGGCAAGTGTTGCACATCGCGACTTTGAGTGCTTCGAATGCCTCTTTTTTTTGCTTGCCTCCATTTGAAGGGCTCTTTCTCTTTGATAAGCTCGAGTAATGGGGCTGTTATCTTGCTGATGAAATGGTGGGGAAATTGAGAAAACCTGATAAATTCTCACACTTCCTCGATCGAGGATAGAGGGGCCCACTTGAGCACTGCTTCCACTTTCTTGGGATCGATGTGTAGCCCAAGTTCGGAGATGATGAAGCCCAATAATTTCACCTTCTTCATGGCAAACTGGTATTTGCTTGGCTTGGCAAAGGGGCATCGTTCTCGGAGACGTTGGAGGATTGCTTGGACGTGTACATAATGCTCTTCTAAGCTACGGCTGTAAATGAGCAGATCGTCGATGTAGATGATGAGAAACAGATCGAGCATGTCCTGAAAGCCATCATTCATTGCCCGACAAAAGGTCGCAGCGGCGCCCGTTAGGCCGAACGACATGATTAGCCATTCATAGCTTCCATAGCGTGTGCGGAACGTTGTTTTTTGGATGTGCTTTTGAGCCACTCGAATCTGGTGGTAGCCCGAATGGAGGTCTATGCATGTGATGTACTTGGCCTTCGCGAGGCGATCTAGCAACTCCTCCATGACCGAGATGGGATACTTACTCTTGATTGTGTTTTTGTTGAGGGCTTGGTAATCGATGCATAAGCGCATTGAGCCATCCTTCTTCTTCACAAAAAGAACGGGTGCCCCATAAGGTGAGTTGCTTGTCCAAATGTATCCTTGTTCCTCTAGCTCGTGTAGTAGTCGCTTTAACTCTTTTAAGTCAGTTTCGTTCATCTTGTATGTCGCGACGGGGTTTGCTGGTGCGGCAAGGTATCTATCCGATGTTGGATGTTGCTTAAGGGTGGGGACCCGGGTGGGAGCGTATATGTGAGAACATCCGCATATGCATCAAGGAGGAAGTGGCATTCACATATTCATCAAGGAGGAAGTGGAAGCTTGGATGGCCGATCTTCGACTCCTCTATCTACACTGCTTCTGTCTCTTTCTCAAGAGGTCATACAACACAGAGGTGTGCGATTCCCCCTTGATACACTGCCTTATTGAACTGTATGTGTGAGATCGTCTTGGGCACCTGTTTTGAGGATGAGGCCCTTGCTTGGGGGTCGGGTTCTCTCTGGGACTTGTGTCGATGGCACCTATGTTCGCATTCCGGTGGGGGGTCCTCTCTAGCACCCTAATCTTGTGACAGTCCATCACAAGGGCCTGCCCATTCTGATCCAAAAGCTCTTTGTCCATGCCTTTTCCAAAGAAATTGATCATATGTTGATCCATAAAAGAGAGCTTGAGTATGACTTTGAATGTTTCCATGGGGATGATGAGGAAATCTAAGTGGCCGAACCATTGGCCGAGCAGAACGGGGACACCCTTTGCATGGCGTACGTGGCTATCCTGACCTTGGGCAAAGATGACAGACATCTTGAGATGTTTGCTAAACTTGAGGACTAGGCGTCGGGCACATTCGGGTGTCATGAAGTTGCGTGTCGCTCTCCTATCGACCATGACTAGAATCCTTTCTCCTCGGATCTTTGACTAGAGGGGAGGGGGGGAGGGGGAGGGGGGAGGGGGGGGGAAGGGAGGGGGAGGGGAAGGGAGGGGAGGGGGGGAGGGAGGGGGAGGGGGAGAGGGAGGGGGAGAGGGACGGGGGGAGGGAGGGTGAGAGGGAGGGGGGGAGGGAGGGGGGGGGGAAGAGGGGGAGGGAGGGGGGGGGAGGGAGGGAGGGGGGGGGGGGAGGGAGAGGGAGGGGGGGGAAGGGGAGGGAGGGGGGGGGGAGGGAGAGGGAGGGGGGGGAAGGGGAGGGAGGGGGGGGGAGGGAGGGAGGGGGGGGGGGAGGGGGGGGGAGGGAGGGAGGGGGGGGGGAAGGGAGAGGGAGGGGGGGGAAGGGGAGGGAGGGAGGGAGGGGGGGTGAGGGGGGGGGTGTGAAGGGGGGGGGGAGGGAGGGAGGGGGGGGGGGGAGGGAGGGGGGGGGGAGGGAGGGAGGGAGAGAGGGACGGAGAGAGAGTGGGGGGGAGAGAGAGAGACAGAGAGAGAGAGAGAGAGAGAGAGAGAGAGAGAGAGAGAGAGAGAGAGAGAGAGAGAGAGAGAGAGAGAGAGAGAGAGAGAGAGAGAGAGAGAGAGAGAGAGAGAGAGAGAGAGAGAGAGAGAGAGAGAGAGAGAGAGAGAGAGAGAGAGAGAGAGAGAGAGAGAGAGAGAGAGAGAGAGAGAGAGAGAGAGAGAGAGAGAGAGAGAGAGAGAGAGAGAGAGAGAGAGAGAGAGAGATTGATTTTTCACTTTTTGCAGTGACTAATGTCCCAC
>MU260053.1:167500-240000 GCA_020310875.1 Ceratopteris richardii
TGCATAAAGCACTCATCATTAACACGGGTTTTCTAAATCGTGTTAAGTAGTTAGAGATGTGCCTAAAACACCAAAATAATCTACAACTTTAGGATATAGTCACTTGTATCAATTTCAACCATAAAAAGTTGGCTGGGTTGCTTTACTTTTGGATAGAAATTATAACCATCTTCTTCTTGCTGCAATTTACTTATGTATGCTTGTCCCATAAATGGGTCCCAATCCTCGTGAACCATATAGTAGGTTTGCCTTCATAGTGCTTTGGGCTTTTTCCAATTGTTGAATGCATGCAAAACATAAGCTTCTTTATGAAGTATTTCTTGTGAGCTATCCAAGCCTGTCAACCTTGTTCATGTTTTAAATTGCTTAATGATAGAATGAACAATCCACCAACCAAGGAGTCTTAAAATTTTCCTATTTTAAACCCTAATATTTCCATGGATAAATGTTATTGAAAGAGTTGCTTATCTTTGTAATGAAAAGTATGATCTTTCTCCACCTCTTACTTTGCCTTTCTTCATGTGTAAAGAATTCATTGTTAACATGAGGATTCATTCACTCTAAATTGTGTTAGGTAGTAACAGTTATGCTTAAAACATCATAATAAATATGAAGCTCCTTATTCTAAGATCAGTTCTAATGACCAAGGGGACCACTTAACAAGTGGATAGTCATAATTGTAAATCTAACCCTACCAATGTATTTCACTAAACTTCCTAGCCTAGTTAAAGACGATAAATGGAAGAAGAGTTAATGATTCATCCCTTATTGTTTTCATGAGACAATGGATCTTATCATCATGGCAACCTATATTCTCTCACGAAGTATAGTATTGTTCCTACCTCCACTTTATCATTTCAAGAGTAGACTAGAGTTATTTTCTTTAGAGATAAGCATGGAACTGATTGCAAGAGTAAATTGTTCTTTCTTATATTGAGAAACTAGAACTCCATCTCTTTAAAAGAGAGAATATGTTAAGAACCTTTGCTTTTTCCCTTGAAAGAGATGTTGGTGAATTTATTTTCCTTTCACTCCTTTCACTATTCACAATGCATACTTCCATAGAAGAGTGGACTATCTAAATGTGTACAATATGGGATGAAGATGCAATCTTCCATGATTGTGAATGATATTTTAGTGATGGAAGGAAAATTGATTCCTACATAGACCAAAACTACCCTTATCCAATTGAATGTTGTATTAGGATACTTGAATGAGTGAAACTTGTTCATTGAATGGATCCAAATGAAGCATTCAACTCAAGGGAATCATGTTCTATACAGGGTAAATAACATAAATGGAGAGAGAATATCCATAGGCATATTTGTAGTGGAAGTATGATCTTCTCATCATGGAGGATAACTCACATACTATAGCTTACGGAGAGGTTTCCTCTCTGAGTGTTTATGATGACAATCTTCTTAATTGATGAGTTCTTTTCTCCATGGTCATAGGAGAAGAACCCTCCAAGGGAGCTAACATCCATGCTTCAACTCAAAGGACTCTTCTCAATAAAATGATGTGTTTAACAAACCATGAAATGTATCTTAATCCATAAAGGAATTGGAATATAATCGAGGATGTGGAGGTTAGCAATTTTATTAATCCAAACAACCATCATATTGTGATCTAGCTAAATACTCAAGCTAAGATGTGTGTAAAGCACCAAGATATATGAGATATTGTGTTAAGTCCTTACATGTAGGCATGAACGTACTTCGATGCTCATAGCTCTTATAATTGCTTGCTTAGATATTCTTGAAGTGGGATAAAAACCATATCAAATGTGAGAAACATCTCTATTTGTGTGGAATATCAGTTACATATTACTACAAATTAAACATATTAATGCATTAGCCGTGTCCTTGTTGGAGTTTGAGGTCTGGGAAAGCACGCGAACAACACAAAGAAGAAGAAGAAGCTTGGAGCACATGAATGTATTACCACTAGAATGTACAAAGATAAGTGACCCGTTAGGGTTATGGGCATATATACAAGCTAGGGGGAAAAATACCTCCTAAAGATGGAAAAACGTGTCCCACTGCTCCTAATGTGTTCACACACATCACTACCTAAATATATAAACAAATTCCCCTTGGGAGTGATGCGGTGAACAAAGGGCTAGCACTCATGTGTAATGAAGTGCCAAGCTATGTGGAATCAATCCACAAAAGGAAGTAAGCCCAAACCTTTGTAGAAAGCTTCAAACTTCTCCCTAGGTAGATTCTTTATGAAAAGGTCTGCAATGTTCTCTGCAATGTTCTCCTGTGCGGGTACATATGCCAAACTGATCTCTTGAGCAGAGAACCTCTCCTTGACATAATGATAGTGCACCTCAATGTGCTTGGTGCGAGCATGGAACATAGGGTTCCTTGCAACTGTCAATGCGCTCTAATTGTGAGTGAAGATGGTGGTGGTAGAAGACTAACCAACACCCAAATCAGCCATAAGCCTCTAAGCCACACACACTGATCAGTTGTTGTAAAAGGTGCCTTATACTTAGCCTCACAACTAGAAGTGGCCACTGTAGGCTACTTCTTGCTCAACCAAGATATGCATGAGCTACCAAGCATGAAGCAAAAACCACGGGTGGACATACGAGTGTCATAGCAACTAGCCCAGTGAGAGTCAAAAAAAGCATGTAAATCAGGTGGTAGTGATCCCCCCTTGGGATAAAACAATCCAAGTAGCCAGGTACCACTCAAGTAGTGAAAGATGCACTTAATTGCTTGTCAATGCTTGACACCTGGGCAATGCTTAAACCTGCTTGTCTGTGAGACAAAAAAGTGAATAACTAGCTGAGTAATGCATAAATAAATCAAGCATCCAATAACCTATTGATAAAGAATAGCATCAAATGTATCTCCAACATCACAAAGACTCAATCGTAAATCTGTCTCCACAGGAGTGGCAATAGGTGTGTAGTCTTCAAGGCCAAAACACTGCAATAATGTGTCAATATATTTTGTTTGACACAAAGCTATTCTGCCATGGACTTGCATAAATTAGATGCCTAAATAATGATGCAAATGACCCAAATCTGACAGATCTAATGAGGCATGCATATCAACCTTAAAATCAACAATATACTTCTCATTAGGACAGTGAGCAACATGTCATCAACATACACAACAATGATCAGAAGCACATCATTTGCACGCTTAACATATAAGGTGCTCTTAGTTGGACTGTTCTCAAAACCATGTGCAATTAGGTAGGGATGTATCTTTTCATACCAAGTACGTGGTGCTTTCTTCAAACCATATAATGCCTTTTTCAACCTGCACACCTGGGTTTCATGCCCTTTCTGCACAAAGTCAGGGGGCTGAGAAACGTACACTTCTTCATGTAGGTCACCATTCAGAAATGCAATTTTAATGTGCAACTAATGTATATTCCAACCATGATGAGCTGCAAGTGCATAAATGCTACCAACAATAGTCATTTGGCATGTAGGAGCAAAGGTCTCATCGAAATCAATACCTCTTTCTTGGGCATAACCCTTTGCAACAAGCCTAGCCTTATACCTATTAAGTGTTCCATCAAGCTTATGCTTCAACTTGTATACCCACTTAGTGCCAATGACCTTCTTGCAAGGATGCAAGTCACATAAAGACCAAGTACCATTTTTCATAATAGCATCTTATTTTGATTGCATAACAGTCATCCAGTTTTTTGAATTTTGTGCTTCATCAAACGAAACAAGCTCATTCTCATCATAGGGACTAGAGGAAGCCATAGCATAGCAATTTGATGCAAAAGAAGCACTATGAGAGCTTGAACGAGTACGATATGACAGAGGTGCATCTAATTTGCTATCTCACAAAGTCTACAATAGCCATTTAGGTATAGGTTTTGCCTCCTCTATATCAGTTCTCGCATCAACAAGTGCATCATGTAAATCTACATCAGAAATGGAATGATCTGCATCATCAAATGAAACCTGTAAAGGCTAAAAGTTGACCCATTTAGACTAGCACTAGATTATCCACCTATAAAAAGAGGCAGCAAAGTTTCATACATGACTTTGGAGCTAATTGATGTCTCCTTAGTACATGAAAGTAATGGCTGAATAGCATCTTCCACAGAAACAATATCACGGCTAACCAAAATGTTTTTAGTCTTTGGATGATACAAACGATAGCTTTTGCTTTCAGAACTCTACCCAACAAAAGTACATTTCACTGCTTTATCATCCAATTTCTTTTGTTATTGTTCAGGCATTAATGCATATGCTAGATAACCAAAAACATGTAGGTGAGGAACAGATGGCTTGCGACCATGCCAAGCCTTATATGGAGTGATAGACTCCAATGTTTTAGTGGGATACTTGTTAAGTACATATGATGCACACATAACAACTTCAAGCCAAAAACTATGTGGCAGAGCCTGACACTTGATCATATACCTCACCATCTCCATGAGTGACATGTTCCTCCGTTCAACAACTCCATTCTATTGAGGTGTACACGGCACTGTACATGGTTTTTTATCCCATGTTCAGCCATAAATGCATTAAAATCAGAAGACATATATCCCCCCCTCTCCCAATCAGAATGAAGGGTGAATATTTTACATGCTCACTTACGATTTTACATACATTTTTCAAGCTTGAGATGTGAGCTATTGCACTTTTTGGGACCTTGTCATTAAACTTGGGAGAGAAAATCCATCTGAGACCTTTAGATCGTGTTTCGAAGTTCTTTGGAGTGGAATCACTTCAATCTAAATACCACCAAATGATCTTCAAATAATAGTTGGAGATGGTTTGTGAAATCTTAATGCCTACACAAAGAAATTAAGGACAGTTCTTCTAGCATAGAGCTTCTTTCATTACAGAGCTAGAGGCCTTATAAAATCTAACCCCCTCTTCTCAAGTGGTTGTCATGATGTGGAGATAACCAATGGACATTGTCTCTACTTTATGGGTTTTGGACCATATCTTTGACATACATCACATGCCTTAGCCTTTTCATCTTCATCTTTCAATAATGTAGGCCACCGTAAGCTTCTAGTTTAGTCAAAATATGATTTGGAAATTGAATGGGTCTATCCAACTTATACTACTCATTGTGCTGTGTGAGAACTTCTCCCACTACATAGGCACTTGCATCTACATGGACATGGAGAAACTTAAGACCAATGAGGTGTGACTAGAATTGGTGCAGCCACCAGCTTGGATCTCAATGTATGATAAGCCATTTCCTTTTCAGTATCCCACTTGAATGGGACTTTTTTACCTGTGAGCTTAGCCAATGGTCTAACTATGTTTGCATACATCTTAAAGAATATATTGTGGTAACCAATATGACCCAAGAAACCTTGAATTTCATTTGGTGTTTTAAGTCTAGGTAGCTCTAATATGGCTATGATTTTATCTGGTTCAGGGGCCATATCTTTAGCAGATACCACATGTCCAACTAGGGTACCTTCTGTCACTAGAAAGTGACACTTGTTAGGATTCAATTCAACTTTGTTTCCTTGCATATAAATCCAATTTTGAATTGTCCATCATATCTTTTTCATACAAATGCCAATTGTTTGCATCATGCTGGTATACCCCTTATTGTTTGTTCCTTCTTCCAAATATATCTGTCTAATATCTTTTTCTTCATGTTTTATCCACATAATATCCTTGCCTCAATCTTCTAATACACTTGGATGCCTTATCCAAGGTCTCCCAATCAACATAGGAAAACCTCCAACTACATGTGGTAATCTTAATACAACAAAGTCCAAAGCAAAGATATTACCTTGTACCTCAATTGGAACTTGGGGGACCACTCCCATTGGTCTTAGTTTGCTTTGGTTGGCCAATGTTACAGTGAAGGTGGTTGGTCTCGATGGTTTGAGTCCAAGATTTTCCATGGTATGTTCAGGCATCAAGTTAACGTCTGAGCTTCCATCCACTATAACTCCTTGGAGATGTTTTCCTTCATAGTGATAGTGATTCATGGGCTCTTGTAATCTATAAGATGGGCTTTCCCTATAAATTTATGCTCACTCATAGCATTAGCCTTTGTAACTAGAGTGGATGTAAAGGCTTTGAATCTCAATTTTGCATCCACTTTTAATAGATAAAAAAAATAATAACCTTCTTTTTAATGGATTTAAATAGCTTTGAAGACTAAGATTCCATAGGAGCATGGGCTATGTGTGACTTATCAAGCTCCTTCTAGGCCCTACTGAATGCATGTCCAATGGCCTCACTTGTGCTTGTAAGCTCTTCTTTTGGTTGTGTCTCTTCACTTGGAGTAGGTCTATCATCAAGTGTCCCCTTTTCTTTGTTCAATTCATTTGTACTTGACTCTAGGAACTTTTATTCTTTAGGGGCCTTCTTGTTGCTTCTTTTTTTGCATAATAAAGGATTCAATTTCTTCTAGATGTACCACTTTGGTAGATGGTGATGGAATGTTGGTTTCTTCTATAATTTTTTCCTTATTCACAGAGATCATCTGAATGTGAGGCCGTGATGAGGATGCCTTGCTCTATGGGCAACAAATGGTGTAGTGATCTCTAGCTTCTGGGCAATTTCTGCAAGGAGGATAATTCTCTGATAGAGGACATTTGCTTTGATAATTTCCATATTCTGCACACCTAAAACAAATGCTTTGCCTTCTCGGCCCATTTCCAAAATTACCTCGAGGAGGTGGGTTGTAGGTGTTACCTTGACTTGGTGTAGATGCCATTACATTTGTTGGTGGTCGGGCTCCTCCTTGTCCCCAGTATGCTTGTGTAGTCAATCTTCTTGAGTGACACTTATGAGCTTCATGGCTAATTTTCTTGCATAACTCGCAAGTCACACTTAAGAGAGGGAAATCACTTACAACATGGTCCTATTGGCTAAAGCAAAACTAATCTCCCCAACAGATAATCTCTCTTTGAGATAATGGTAATGCTCCTCAATGTGCTTAGTGCGAGCATGGAACACAAGGTTCCTCGTTATTGCGAATGTGCTCTTATTGTCAGTGAAGGTGGTGGCAGAAGACTTATCAACACCCAAATCATCCAAAAGGCATCTGAGCTACACACACTCAACAATCATTGTAAGAGTAGACCTATACTCAACCTCACCACTAAAAGTAGCCTCAATGGGTTGTGTCTTGCTCAACCAACACATACATGAGCTAGCAAGCATGAAGAAAAAACCGTTAGTGGACACACGAGTGTCATAGCAACCATACCAGTTTGAGTAAAAAAAAAGCACGAAATCTAGTGGTAGTCCTCTCCCCTTGGGATAAAACAATCCAAGTAGCCGGGTACCACTCAAGTAGCAAAAGATGTGCTTAACTGCCTACCAATGCTTGATTCTTGGGCAATGCATAAACCTGCTTATCTATGAGAAAACAAACTAAATATTAAGCCGCACTATGTATAAGTAAATCAAGCATGCAACACCCTATTAATAGAGAACAACATAAAATGCATCTCTAGCATCATGAAGTCTCAACTATAAACCTATTTCCATAGGAGTCTCAATAGGCTTGCAATCGTCAAGGCTAAAACACTACAATAATGTGCCAATATATTTTGTTTGACACAAGGCTATCCCCCCCCCCCATCAACTTGCATAAGCTGAATACCGAAATAATGATGCTAATGTCCCAAATATGACATCTCAAAAGAGGCATTCAAATCAGCCTTAAATTCAGCAATGTGCTTCTCATTAGGACTAGTGAGCAGCTGATCATCAATATACACAAGAATGATTAGAAGTAAAACATATATTCACTTAACATATAACGTGCTCCTTATTGGACTGTTCTCAAAACCATGTGCAATGAAGTAGGGATGCATCTTTTCATACCAAGCATGTGGTGCTTGCTTCAAACTATATTGTGTCTTTTTCAACCTGCATACTCTGTTTTCATGCCCTTTCTACACAAAACCATGGAGCTGAAACATATAAACTTCTTCATGTAAATCACCACTCAGAAATGTAGTTTTAAAATGCAACTCATGTACATTCCAATAATGATGAGTTTCAAGTTCACATTGTTGGAGTTAGACGTCTGCGGAAGCACGCGAACAACACAAGGAAGAAGAAGAAGCTTGGAGCACAACACACAATACTGAATGTATTACTAGATAATGTACAAACATAAGTAGCCCATTAGGGCAATAGGCGTATGTATAAGCCAGGGGGAAAAAACCTCCTAAAGAGGGAAAAAAGTGCCCCGGTGCTCCTAGTGTGTTCACACACATCACTACCTAAATATATCAACAAATCCCCCCTGGGAGTGATGCTGTGAACAAGGAGCTGGCACTCATGTATAAGGAAGTGCCAAGCTATTGGAAATCACTCCACAAAAGGAAGTGAGCCCAAAGGTTTGTGGAGAGCTTCAAACTTCTCCCTAGGCACAGCCTTCGTGAAAAGGTCTGCAATGTTCTCCTACGTAGGCACATATGCCAAGCTGATCTCCCCAGCAGAGAACCTCTCCCTGACATAGTGATAATGCACCTCAATGTGCTTAATGCGAGCATGGAACACAGGGTTCCTCGCAACTGCCAATGTGCTTTGACTGTCAGTGAAGATGGTGGTGGCAGAAGTCTGACCAACAGCCAAATCAGCCATAAGGCGTCTCAGCAACACACACTCAACAGTCGCTGTGAAAGTTTACCTATACTCAGCCTCACAACTGGAAGTGGCCACAATAGGCTTCTTCTTGCTCAACCAAGATATACATGAGCTACCAGGCATGAAGCAAAAACCACCAGTGGACACACGAGTGTCATAGCAACTAGCCCAATAAAATTTAGAAAAAGCATGCAAATCTGGCGATAGTGATCCCCCCTTGGGATAAAACAACCCAAGTAGCCGAGTACCACTCAAATAGCGAAAGATGCGCTTAATTTCCTGCCGATGCTTGACTCATGAGCAATGCATAAACCTGCTCATTTGTGAGACAACAAACTGAATATCTGGCCGAGTAATGCATAAGTAAATCAAGCATCCAACAGCCTCCTGATAGAGAACAACATCAAATGCATCGCCATCATCATGAAGATTCAATTGTAAACCTGTCTCCATAGGAGTGGCAATAGGCTTACAGTCTTCAAGGCCAAAATGCTGCAATAATATGTCAATATATTTCGTTTGACACAAAGTCATTCCACCATCAACTTGCATAAATTGAACGCCTAAATAGTGATGCAAGTGCCCCAAATCAGACATCTCAAATGAGGCATGCAAATCAACCTTAAAATCAGCAATATGCTTCTCAATAGGACCAGTGAGCAGCATGTCGTCAACATAGACGACAATGATCAGAAGGACATCATTAGCACGCTTAACATATAAGGTGCTTTTAGTTGGACTGTTCTCAAAACCATGTGCAATCAGATAGGCATGTATCTTCTCATACCAAGCACGTGGTGCTTGCTTTAAACCATATAATGCCTTCTTTAACCTGCGCACCTGGTTTTCATGCCCTTTCTGCACAAAGCCACGGGGCTCAAAAACATACACTTCTTCATACAAGTCACCATTCAGAAATGTTGTTTTAATGTCCAACTGATGTACATTCCAACCATGATGAGCTGCAAGTGCACATATGCTCCGAACAGTAGTCATACGGCATGTAGGTGCAAAGGTCTCATCAAAATCAATGCCTCTTTCCTATGCATAACCCTTTGCAACAAGCCTAGCCTTATACCTGTCAACTGTATCATCTGGATTACTCATCAGCTTGTATACCCACTTAATGCCAATGGCCTTCTTGCCTGGAGGCAAGTCACATAAAGACCAAGTATCATTCTTCATTATAGCATCATATTCAGATTGCATAGCAGCCATCCAATTTTCTGAATTTTGTGCTTCATCAAACAAAACAAGCTCATTCTCATCACATAGACTAGATGCAGCCATAGCATAGCAATCTGATGCAAAAGACGCTCTATGAGAGCCAGAATGAGTACGATATGAATGAGGTGCATCTAGTTTGCTCTCACGCAAAGTCTGCACTAGCCATTTTGGCATAGTTTTTCCCTGCTCAATATCATCTCTCTCATCAACTAGTGCATCATGTAAATCTGCATCAGAAATGGAATGATCTGCATCATCACATGAAACCTGCAAAGGCTGGGAAGTTGCCTCATTGGGACCAGCACTAGACTGTCCACCTATAAAAAGAGGTAGCAAAGTATCATACATGTCTTTGGAGCTAACAGATGTCTCCTTAGTACATGAAAGCAATGGTTGAATAGCATCTTCCACAAAAACAACATCACAACTAACTAGAATGCATTTAGTCTGTGGATGATACACACGATAGCCTTTACTTTGAGAACTATATCCAACAAAAATACACTTTACTGCTTTATCATCCAATTTTCTACGATGTTGTTCAGGCACTAATGCATATTCCAAACAACCAAAAACACGTAGATGAGAGACAGATGGCTTGCGATTATGCCAAGCCTCATATGTAGTGATAGACTACAACGCTTTAGTGGGACACCTGTTCAGTACATATGCTGCACACATGACAGCCTCAAGCGAGAAGCTATGTGGTAAAGCCTAACTCTTGACCATACACCTCGCCATCTCCATCAGCGGCCTGTTCTTTTGTTCAGAAACTCCATTCTCTTGATGTGTATACAGCACTGTACACTGGTGTTTTATCCCATGTTCAGCCAGAAATGCATTAAAATCAGATGACATATATTCCCTCCCTCGATCAGAACGGAGGTGCCCATTTTACATGCTCACAGATTTTCAGCCAAAACCAAAAAGTGTTTGAAGCACATGAACACTTCGTACTTTGCCTTCAATTGATATACCCATGCATGCTTGAAAAAATCATCGATGAAAGTCACCAAGCAAAGATAATTCCCAAAAGAAGGTGTCTGCATAGGACCACAAGCATCACTATGTACAAGCTACAATTTCTGAGTAGCCTGAACTGAACCATCTTTTGGAAAGGAGGGACGCTGCATTTTGCCCAAAATACAGCCTTCACAAACATGTTTTCTAGGTGCCTCAAGTTTGGGCAAAGAGGACACCATTTTAGATTTTTGCAGGCATAGCAAACTAGCAAAATTCAGATGAACAAAGCGTGCATGCCAAAGCTTTGCATCTAACATAGCCCGAGAATCATGTACTGCACATGGCAAATCATTTACAGATCTTTCATAGTCTATGAGCTTATACAACCCACGACATAAAATGCCAGAAGCAATAATCGCATCGCCATTTGATAGATCATGAACTGTACACCTGTCATCAACAAATTTCACAACCAAGCCAATCTTGGCTAATGCAGAAACTGATAACAGGTTCTTCTTGATCCCTGGCATAAATAAAGCATCTGACAAAGTGAAAGAACTACCATCAGCAATAGTCAAAATGATCTTACCAACTCCCATAACAAGATAAGAGGAGTTGTTGGCACATGTAACAGTTATTCCCTATAGGGGCAGGCTCTAGTGAAGAGAAGAAACTGCCCTGCGAGGTAATATGTTTGGTTGCCCCCTGTCAAAATACTGGCAAACATCTGAGTCTACTGTAGACATGCACTGCTCATGAGAAGATGGGTCAAAACTGCAGACAATAGTAAACGCCCATTCTTCTTCCTGCACAAGATTAGCAGACTCTGTTTTTGGTGTAGAGGCCTTTGCAACAACCATTCCAGCCTCTTTCTTCTTTGCCTCTTTAGCAGCCAGTTTTGGACAATTCTTTATGATATGATCATTCCCTTTATAGTACTTACAAAACAAGTTCTACTTATCTGATTTCTTCTCATCTTTATCTTCCTTCTTTGAATGTGGAGAATTAGCATATTTGTGCTTACTAGTTGAAGAGCTCCATTTTCCTTTGCCCTTCTGATTAGCCAGGAAAGCTTGATCTACAAATCGCACAATGGACCTGTTCTGCCTGGACTCTTCTTCGTGCAACAGAACAGAGACCTCCTCAAATGATAAGGCATTTGGATTGCCTTTCATCATCAACCAAAGAGTAGAAGCAAAACTCTGATATGAATTAGGATGACCATTCAGAACGGTCTACACATATGCAGAATATCATCATCTTCGACACCTTCTGCCTTAGCTTTTGTACCTGCATTTGTAACAGTTGCAGGTGTGATAGGACGTTTTTCAACACCCTGCACAATGTTCCACAGACCTTTTGCAACCAATACATGTGGCATCATATAAGCCCATAACGGGTAGTTGGTACCATCCAACTTATCCTCAATAACCAACATATCGAATACATCACTACTTTTCGCCATGGCCGGTGACTAAAATACCTTGATGTAGAAAATTGACTATATCTCACAAAGTTGAACAAAACTGCGTAGACGAATTCTACTAGACCTGTAGCAGACTTCGAAATGCTTATACTGGGGAACCGAAACTGGTATATACCTTTGGCACAAAAAGATGAAATAGCCTACACAAGCACTGCGATAGTGCGTTTAGAGGCCGAAACGGGTTCAGACCGCGATTTCGGCACCACAAAGCAAAGCAATTTTGATCTCGAAAACATGCAGAGTATGCTCACCAAAATTTGTGCAATTCTAAGACTGCAAACGGAGGAGTGTCGATGGTGCCCTAGATGAAGCGACGACTTGCTCTGTTACCAATTGTTGGAGTTAGACGTCTGTGGAAGCACGCGAATAACACAAGGAAGAAGAAGCAGCTTGGAGCACAACACACAATACTGAATGTATTACGAGAGAATGTACAAAGATAAGTAGCCCTTTTAGGGCAATAGGCGTATATACAAGCCAGGGAAAAAAAACCTCCTAAAGAGGGAAAAAAGTGCCCGGCGGTCCTAGAGTGTTCACACACATCACTACCTAAATATATCAACACCTCACAACTGCCAATGCGCTCTGACTGTCAGTAAAGATGGTGGTGGTAGAAGTTTGACCAACACCCAAATCAGCCATAAGGCGTCTGAGCTACACACACTCAACAGTCGCTGTGAAAGCTGCCCTATACTCAGCCTCAAAACTAGAAGTGGCCACAGTAGGCTGCTTCTTGCTCAACCGAGATATACATGAGCTACCAAGCATGAATCAAAAGCCACTAGTGGATACACGAGTGTCATAGCAACCAGCCCAATCAGAGTCAGAAGAAGCATGCAAATCTGGCGGTGGTGATCCCCCCTTAGGATAAAACAACCCAAGTAGCCGAGTACCACTCAAATAGCGAAAGATGTGCTTAACTGCCTGCCAATGCTTGACTCCTCGGCAATGCATAAACCTCCTCATTTGTGAGACAGCAAACTAAATATATGGTCGAGTAATGCATAAGTAAATCAAGCATCCAACAACTTGCTGATAGAGAACGGCATCAAATGCATCCGCAGCATCATGAAGACTCAATTGTAAACCTGTCTCCATAGGAGTTGCAATAGGCTTACAGTCTTCAAGGCCAAAACGCTGCAATAATAAGTCAATATATTTCGTTTGACACAAAGCCATTCCACCATCAACTTGCATAGACTGAATGCCCAAATAGTGATGCAAATGCCCCAAATTAGACATCTCAAATGAGGCATGCAAATCAACCTTAAAATCAGCAATATGCTTCTCAATAGGACCAATAAGCAGCATGTCGTCAACATAGATAACAATGATCAGAAGCACATCATTAGCACGCTTAACATATAAGGCTCTTTCAGTTGGACTGTTCTCAGAACCATGTGCAATGAGATAGGCATGTATCTTCTCATACCAAGCACGTGGTGCTTGCTTTAAACCATATAATGCCTTCTTTAACCTGCACACCTGGTTTTCATGCCCTTTCTGCACAAAGCCACGGGGCTGAAAAACATACACTTCTTCATGCAAGTCACCATTCACAAATGTTGTTTTAATGTCCGACTGATGTACATTCTAACCATGATGAGCTACAAGTTCACATATGCTCCGAATAATAGTCATACGGCATGTAGGTGCAAAGGTCTCATCAAAATCAATGCCTCTTTCGTGAGCACAACCCTTTGCAACAAGCCGAGCCTTATACCTGTCAATTGTACCATCCGGTTTAGGCTTCAACTTGTATACCCACTTAGTGCCAATGGCCTTCTTGCCTGGAGGTAAGTCACATAAAGACCAAGTACCATTCTTCATTATAGCATCATAATCAGATTGCATAGCAGCCATCCAATTTTCTGAATTTTGTGCTTCATCAAACAAAACAGGCTCATTCTCATCATAGAGACTAGATGCAGTCATAGCATAGCAATCTAATGCAAAAGAGGCACTATGAGAGCCTGAACAAGTACGATATGATAGAGGTGCATCTAGTTTTCTATCACGAAAAGTCTGCACCAGCCATTTTGGCATAGTTTTTTCCTGCTCAATATCAGCTGTCTCATCACCTAGTGCATCATGTAAATCTGCATCAGAAATGGAATGATCTGCATCATCACATGAAACCTACAAAGGCTGAAAATTTGCCTCATTGGGACCAACCCTAGACTCTCCACCTGTAAAAAGAGGCAGCAAAGTATCATACATGTCTTTGGAGCTAACATATGTCTCCTTAGTACATGAAAGCAATGGTTGAATAGCATCTTCCACAAAAACAACATCACGGCTAACCAAAATGTGTTTAGTTTGTGGATGATACAGATGACAATCTTTACTTTGAGAACTGTACCCAACAAAAGTACATTTTACTGCTTTGTCATCCTATTTTCTACGATGTTGTTCAGGCACTAATGCATATGTCAAACAATAAAAAACATGTAGATGAGCAATAGATGGCTTGCGATCATGCCAAGCCTCATATGGAGTGATAGAGTGCAGTGCTTTAGTGGCACACTTGTTCAGTTCATATGTTGCACACATGACAGCCTCAAGCGAGAAGCAATGTGGTAAATCCTGACTCTTGACCATACACCTCGCCATCTCCATGAGTGACCTGTTCTTTCCTTCAGCAACTCCATTCTGTTGAGGTGTATACGACACTGTACACTGGTGTCTTATCCCACATTCAGCCAGAAATGCATTAAAATCAGAAGACATATATTCCCCCCTCGATCAGAACGGAGGGTTCCCATTTTACATGCTGACAGATTTTCAGCCAAAACCAAGAACTGTTTGAAGCACATGAACACTTGAAACTTTGCCTTCAATGGATATACCCATGCATGCCTAGAAAAATCATCGATGAAAGTCACGAAGTAAAGATAATTCCCAAAAGAAGGTGTCTGCATAGGACCACAGACATCACTATGTACAAGCTGCAACTTCTGAGTAGCCCGAACCGAACCATCTTTTGAAAAGGAGGAATGCTGCATTTTGCCCAAAATATAGCCTTCACAAACATGTTTTCCAGGTGCCTCAAGTTTTAGCAAAGAGGACACCATTTCACATTTCTGCAGGCATAGCAAACTACAAAAATTCAGATGACCAAAGCGTGCATGCCAAACCTTTGCGTCTGACATAGCCTAAGAATCATTTACTGCACATGCCAAATCATTTACAGATGTTTCATAGTCTATGAGCTTATACAGTCCACGACATAAAACGCCAGAAGCAATAATCACATCGCCATTTGATAGATCATGAACTGTACACCTCTCATCAACAAATTTCACAGCCAAGCCAATCTTGGCTAATGCAAAAACTGATAATAGGTTCTTCTTGATCCCTGGCACAAATAAAGCATCTGAGAAATTCAAAGAACTACCATTAGCAGTAGTCAAAATGATCTTACCAACTCCCATAACAGAGTAAGAGGAGTTGTTGGCACATGTAACAGTATTCCCTGTAGGGGTAGGCTCGAGTGAAGAGAAGAAACTGCGCTACAAGGTAATATGTTTGGTCCCCCACTGTCAAAATACCAAACATTTGAGTCTACTGTAGACATGCACTGCTCATGAGAAGATGGGTCAAAACTATAGACAGTAGTAAATGCCCATTCTTCTTCCTGCATAAGATTAGCAGACTATGTTTTTGGTGTAGAGGTCTCTACAACAACCATTCCAACCTCTTTCTTCTTTGTCTCTTTAGCAGCCAGTTTTGGACAGTTCTTTATGATGTGATGATTCCCTTTACAATACTTACAAAACAATTTCTGTGTTTCTGATTTCTTCTCATCTTTATCTTCCTTCTTCGAATGTGCAGAATTAGCAGATTTCTGCTTACTAGTTGAAGAGCTCCATTTTCCTTTGCCCTTTTGACTAGCCAGGAAAGCTTGATCTGCAACTCACATAATGGACCTGTTCTGCCTGGATTGATCTTGGTGCAATAGAACAGAGACTAACTCCTCAAATGATAAGGCATTTGGATTGTTTTTCATCATCAACCGAAGAGTAGAAGCAAAACACTGATATGAATCAGGAAGACCATTCAGAACGGTCTGCACAAGTGAGCTATCTGGTATAACCTCCTCAGCAGAAATCAACTGTTCCTTCAAGTCTTTGATCTTTGTTAGGAAACTCTCCATAGAATCACCTTCATTCATGTGCTCACTCTCCAACTGTTTTCGGAGGTAAGCAACACGAGCCTCATTCCTAGATTGGTACAATGTGGTAAGTGTATCCCAAGCATCCTTAGTTGCTCTGCAAGAGCGAATGTGAGGAATAATGGCATGTTTGACAGACAAAGCTATCAATGCATGTGCGTGGGCATCTTTACCATCCCAATGAATCTGCTCTTCAGTAGATGCAGCTAAAACCGCAGCACGAACAGGAATATGGAGAATATCATCATCTTCGACACCTTCTGCATCAGCTTCAGTACCTGTAGTTGTAACAGTTGTGGGTGTGATAGGATGTTTACCGACACCCTGCACAATGTTCCACAATCCTTTTGCAACCAACACATGTCGCATCATATAAGCCCATAATGGATAGTTGGTACCATCCAACTTATCCTTAACAGCCAACATATGGAATACATCATTGCTTTCAGCCATGGCCGGTGACTAAAATACCTTGATGCAGAAAATTGATTGTGTCTCAAAAAGTTGAATAGAACTGCCCATACGAATTCTGCTAGACCAATACAGACTTCGGGATGCTTATATTGGCGAACAAAAAGTGGTATATACCTTTGGCACAAAAAGACAAAATAGCCTGCACAAGCACTGTGATAGTGCATTCGGAGGCCAAAATGAGCTTAAATCACGATTTCAGCACCACACAGCAAAGCTGTTTTGATCTCGAAAACACATTGAGTATGCTCACCAAAATTCGTGGGATTCTAAGATTGCAAACGGAGGATTGTCGACGGTGCCCTAGATGAAGCGACGACCTTCTCTGATACCAATTGTTGGAATTAGACATCTGCAGAAGCACGCGAACAGCACAAGGAAGAAGAAGAAGAAGCTTGGAGCACAACACACAATACTGAATGTATTACTAGAGAATGTACAAAGATAAGTAGCCCATTAGGGCAATAGGCGTATGTACAAGCCGAGGGAAAAAAACCTCCTAAAGAGGGAAAAAAGTGCCCCTGTGTTCACACACATCACTACCTAAATATATCAACACACATGCTATGAACCGTGGTTATTCGTCATGTGAAGGTCTCATCAAAATTAATGCCTCTCTCTTGAGCAAAACCGTTTGCAACAAGCCTAGCCTTATACTTATCAAGTATTCCATCATACTTACATTTGGACTTGTATACCCATTTAGTGCCAATGGGATTTTTCCTTGGAGGCAAATCACATAAAGACTAGGTATCATTCTTAATAAGGTACCATTCTTTATAATAACATCATATTTTGATTGAATACAAGCCATTCAAGTTTTTGAATTTTGTGTTTCATCTAGAGACAGACTCATACTCATCACAAAGACTATAGGTAGTTACTGCATAACAATTTGATGCAAAGAAAGCACTATGAGAGCTTGAACGAGTATGATATGATAGAGCATCTAATTTTCTCTCTCAAATTCTGCACTAGCCATTTAAGCATAGTTTTTGCCTCCTCTATATCAACCCTCTCATCAACAAGTGCGTCATGTAAATTTGCATAAAAAATGGAATGATCAACATCATCATGTGGAACCTATAAAAGTTGGAGATTTCCTCATTTGGACCGACACTTGATTATGCACGTGTAAAAAGAGGAAGCAAAGTGTCGTACACATCTCTAGAGCAAACAAAAGTCTCCTTGGTACATGAAAGTGATGGTTGCATTGCATCTTCCACAAAAACAACATCACAGCTAAGCAAAACACATTTAGTTTGTGCTTGATGCAGATGTTAGCCTTTGCTTTGAGAATTGTACCCAACAAAAAATACATTCACTACTTTGTCATCCAATTTTGTGCATTGTTTCTAAGCCACTAATGCATATGTCAGACAACCAAAGACACATAGATGAGCAATAAAGGGCTCTTCCACAAAAACAACATCACAGCTAAGCAAAACGCATTTAGTTTGTGATGATGCAGATGTTAGCCTTTGCTTTGAGAATTGTACACAACAAAAATACATTCAGTACTTTGTCATCCAATTTTGTGCATTGTTTCTAAGCCACTAATGCATATGTTAGACAACCAAAGACACATAGATGAGCATCAGAAATGGAATGATCAACATCATCATGTGGAACCTATAAAAGCTGGAGATTGCCTCATTTGGACCGACACTTGATTATGCACGTGTAAAAAGAGGAAGCAAAGTGTCATACACATCTCTAGAGCAAACAAAAGTCTCCTTGGTACATGAAAGTGATGGTTGCATTGCATCTTCCACAAAAACAACATCACAGCTAAGAAAAACGCATTTACTTTGTGCATGATGCAGATGTTAGCCTTTGCTTTGAGAATTGTACCCAACAAAAATATATTCACTACTTTGTCATCCAATTTGGTGCATTGTTTCTAAGCCACTAATGCATATGTCAGACAACCAAAGACACATAGATGAGCAATAAAGGGCTTGGGACCATGCCAAGCCTCATATGGAGTGATGGATTTTAGTGCCTTGGTGGGACACCTGTTAAGTACATATGTTGCACACATAACAACCTCAAGCCTAAAGTTGTGGGGTAAAGTTTGACTTTGGCCCATACACCTTGCCATCTCCATGAGAGACTTGTTCTTCCTTTTATTTGCTCCATTCTTTTGAGGTGTATATGGCATTGTACACTGATGTTTTATCCCACCACGCTCAGCTAGAGATGCATTAAAATCAAAAAACATGTATTCCCCCCTCGATCAGAATGGAGGGTGCCCAATTTACATGCTCACATATTTGCAATCATAACCAAAAACCTTTTCAAGGACATAAACACTTCAGACTTTGCTTTTAATGGATACACCCATGCATGCCTCGAGAAATCATCAATGAAATTCATGAAGTAAAGGTAGTTCCTCAAAGACACATATGACCATAAACATCACTATGAACAAGCTATAATTTATGGACACCTTGAACTCGAGCATCTTTAGGGAAGGAAGAACGATGCATTTTGCGCAAAGTAGAGCCTTCACAAACATGTTTAAAACGTGCCAATTTTGAACAACTATTTATGACATGATCATTTCATTTATAGTATTTGCAAAACTCTTTCTGCTTTCATGTTTTCTTCTCATCTTTGTCTTCTTTCTTCGATTATGCAACATTAGCAGATATCCGCTTACTAACAAATGAGTGCCATTTACCTTTTCCCTTCTCACTAGCTAAGAAAGCTTGATCTTCAACATGCATAATGGGTCAATTTTGCCTAGACTGATCTTCTTGTAGCAAAACAAAGACAAACTCCTCATTTGGATTTCCTTTCATCATCAACTCTGATTTGAATATGGAAGACCATCAAGAAGATTCTACAAAAGTGAACAATCTAGAAAGACTTCATCGACAGAAATCAACTGCTCCTTCAAATCTTTGATCTTTTTCAAAAAACTATCCATGGAATCTCCTTCATTCATGTGCTCACTCTCCAAATATTTTCGGAGGTAAGCAACACGAGCCACATTTCTTGCTTGATATAAAGTTGTAAGTGCATCCTAATCATATTTTGTAGACTTGCAAGAGGGAATGTGAGGGATAATGAAATGTTTGATAGACAATGCTATCAATGCATGTACCTAAGCATCTCTATCATCCCAACAAGGTTTCTCTACAATAGATGCAATAGGAACTATAGCATGAAAAGGAATCTAAAGATTGTCATCTTCAACGCCATCTACATCACCTTGAATAACTGTATTTGCAGGTGTAGTAGGGCATTTTTTAATACATTGCACAATATTCCATAACTCTTTCACTACAATTACATGATGCATCATATATGCGCATAATGGGTAATTAGTACCATCCAACCTATCCTGGATAACCAACATATGTAATACATCATTGCTTTCATCCATGGCCACTAACTAAATACCTTGATGCTAAAAAATGATTGTATCCCAAAAAGTTGAATATAACCACACTGTCAAGCTCTACTAAACCTATAGGATACTTTGATGCACTTGTATTGGAAAATTGAAACCTGTATATATGTTTGGAAAAATAGATGAGATTGCCTATACAAGCATTGTGATAGTGCGTTTGGAGGTTGAAACGAGCTCAGACCAAAATTTCGACGCCATAGAGCGAAGCAGTTTTGAACTCCTATTCGTCTTGAGTATGCTTACCAATCTTTGTGCAATTATGAGATTATGATTGGAGGTATATTGATGATGCCCTATATGAAACAGTGATTTGTTTTGATACCAATTGTTGGAGTTTGAGGTTTGGGCAAGCACATAAACATCACAAGGAAGAATATGTTGCTTGGAGCACAACATAACACAAAATGAATTATCAAGTGAAAATATATACAAAGATAAGTGACCCATTAGGGTTATAGGTGTATATAGAAGTCGTGGGAGGAAGACCTCCTAAAGAGGGAAAAAAGTGCCCCAGCAGTTCTAAGTATGTTCACACACATCACTATCGAGATATATCAATAGTAGACACATCCATCTTGAATGACTATTGATTCATAGGTTCATTATTAATCCCTAGAAGAAAATACTTGATGGGACTCTCAAGGTCCAATTTACAATGACATTTTCCTAATATAGTTTGATTTCCTCTTCAAAATCAAGCTCTTTAAATAACAAAAGAATTTTTGAAATATGACTAATAGCATATTTCTTGTTGACTAGGCACTTGATAGAGGTATTGAATGAAAAATCAAAGCACACTCGAAAGATTCTCACAAATCTTTTTTAATGCAAAATTATTAACAACCCCTCCCTTTATATAGTTTCCTATTTGTGTTCAAACATTTTAATAACCCACTTGCATAGCATATTGGTTTATCCCTAGAATGATTCTTGAGAGATCGAGCTAACATGGTGCCTACATTCACCAAATCTACATCCATATGGACATGAAGCTCAAGTGAGCAATCAAAAGAGAAAAAAAATCTCATAATGAGGCTGGGCCCAAAATTCAAAATTTTTAAAAAGTTTTAAAACTCATTATAACCATTAAATGAACCCTTATCACTTTTCAAGGTTAAAAGTGCTATTTTTGACTTCTAATTCAAAAGCCATGCATGATTAAAGCTAAAAAAATGTGGCTTTTTTCAAAATACGTTTAAAAAAACTCTTTTCCCTCACCAACCTCTCATTTTCATATCCCAAACCCAAATATTCATACCCCCCTATTCCCTCCCTACCATATGACACAAGCTCTGTTTCTTCTTCCATATTTGTCATCCAACTTCTGCAACAATTACAACAATTTGTACTCCCATGGAAACCTCCATAGCCCATAGGTGGCCGAAAGATGTTCACACAATGACATGCTACAACATCAAAACATTGGAAGGAAGTTGGCTACCATAGAAGTTTTGCAAAGTTGCATGAGTGTACATGCAACCATCTAGATTTGGTCCTCATCATGTTCTAGATCATGGAAATGTGGATCTCCATTGGAAGGGTAAGATCTTACTCTTTAAGCATCAAAAACATGGTAGGATGATTGGTACTCTACAACATGTCTTCAGAATGTCAAGCATCAAGTTGGAAAACTCTAATAGAACTAGATATCCAGACCATTGCGAGTATTTCTCTATTATGTTAAATGCTTCATGGTTTTGAATGTCTTACTTATTGATCTCAATATATTTTTCTTTGTTTAACTCATATTTCCTTTTGTTTAGTCAAAGAGAAACCATTCCATAGTCCTATAGGCACTTAAAAGCATTACATGCAGACATTGGGACATTAGTCTTTCCAGATGTACCTCTTGCTAGACTTATTCATGAATGGATCTTTTTTTACACACACAGATACATTGTTCCTTCTACAGATGATGACTATGAAAGGTTAGAGATTATTAAAGTTGTTTCTCTTCTTAGTCTAGAGTGGACACAACCTGATTTTTGTCCATATCATCTTTCAAGCATAAGATGGTAATGGACATATATAACTCCTTGAAATTCACACGAGTGTCTAGATTGATAGGTCTACATTGGAATCTACTAATCTATTGCTTTTTGTTCATAATTCAAGGTCTTGATTTTGTAGAAACTTCTACAATGTTCCTATGTGAAGTTATTACATGCAAGGTGGTAGAAAGATTACTAAGAGAAAATTGGGGTTATGTATAAGGATTGTCAAAAGGGAATAGATATCGTTATAAAGTTGGTGACATATGTATAGGGTTTCACTATTAAAACATTTTTCCTCTTTGTACATTACATTTACTATGATCATTGGATATGTAAACTTGGACAGTGGATACCTTTACAGAGCTCTGAAGGATGTTTAGTTTCATTTGAAATTAATGTAAAGTTACCCAACAATGATATGGAGATGGTTTTAGTCAATCAGCATTGGAACTTGGCTAACTTGAGAGAGCACTTACTTATCATGAGATATGACCATCTTCATAATTTCAAATTTTGAATACGAGGGAACAAGGTAAGAGTTTGATTCCACTTATATATATTTCATTCTATCATTATTGTCCATTAATTTCACAATGTTTTACTCTATTATGAAATGTCCACAAATTGGAAAGAGAATGGAGGACAAATTCAAGGTCTTCATAGATTGGAATGTGGAATATGGAATTGAAATTTCATTGTTATAGCTATTTTGTCACATTGTTATCATTTTTTATGTAAAGACAATGCGAGACGTGTGTACAAACCTATTTTTGCAATGATATTATTTTCACATTTGCTTCACGAATATTTTGGCCACATTCTACTTCTATCTGTACATTCTCAATATTTTGCTTGTAAGAACTTTCTTGTTGTTTAATTTCTTTGTTGCGATGTCAAACGTCAATTTTTTCTTACTAAAACTCACTTTTGTTTTTAATTTTGAGAAAAATCACATGTTAAAAAATGGGGCTTGTCATTTAAAAATCCTAGAAAGACTATAAATAGAAGTTTCATCTTGTTATTTCTCAGTTTTGCAACTACACAAAGAGTAATAGATCAGTTCTTTGTGTGTTTACAAGATATGGACGTATACATATACGTATATGCATGTAACTCCAAAGAGCGCACACCAAAACTTTATGGAATTCTCGGATGATTTGGATACTAAGGTCAACATGGCCTATATGATCCTCTCTCTAAGCTTCCTGATCACCATGGTACCATGCAAATTAACGTGGATGCCTTGGAGTAGCTGGTTCAAGGATGTTCATATATTGTGTTCTCTATCAACATACCACCATATGTGGGAAATGAGTTCATTGTGACCTTCTCATATATGTTCACAAAGGTGATGAGGCATTTGCAAAATGTTTGGAGTGTTCCAAGCAATTTCCGAGGAAGCAAGGCACTTCCTCAATGAGATTATGCCATTACTAAAAAAATTGAATAGGAAACACAAGATGAGTGCAAAATACATAAATAAATGGAGAACTATATGCAAATACTTCTATGTGATGAATAACAGCTAAGATGTGATGACTAAGATCTAGTGGTTAGAAGTTCTATGTGAGCAAGTGTATGGAACAAGTTATAACTAACAAATAACTAGAAATTGATAAATTACAACTAACAAGTAACAAGAGGTTGCTAGCATGTATCTCATCGATAAGTAGCTAACTAACAAGTAAGTATAATAATTCATAACTAACAACTAACAATAAATCACTAATTGCTAATAGCTAACAAGAAATCACTAATATCTAATAGGAAATCACTAATAGCTAACATGAATCACTGATAGCAATCAACAAATTGGTAACATGCAACTAATAGGAAATCACTAATAGCTAACATGTAGTTAATGGATAACTTACAATTAATAGCTACAAGAAATAGCTAGCATGTAGCTAATCGGTAAGTAGCTAACTATCAACTAGCCAAGTTACAACTAAGTGGCTAACAAGTTACAAATAATAGCTAACAAAATAACTAATAACTAACATAATCACTAATTCAACCTCTTTCATTATTTTGAATTGCCTAGTGTTCATCTAGGCTTCTAATTCCCTCGTGGTGTAAACGCCAGTACAAGATCATTTTGATTTGGAACTGATACTTTGCTTAGTTTTTTATCTTCTTGGGCATCTTTGTGCTCAATTTTTGTTGCAGCCTAACATTGATTTGATGAGGATGTAGCATTATCTTTTGTGGTAGTTGTGCATGGAACTTTGTTCTCCATCCGACCTATAACCAAACATCGCTACAATCAATGACACTATTGAGCTATAAAAAATTGTACACGGATATATAATATGAAGCATAAAGGATGTAATATTTTAATAATATCATTACAAAATATGTTGATTACGAAATCAAATGAGAGATAATAGATTTTGATGATGTCAAACGTGAGGATAGTCATGATTACAAAGGAGACTATTTTAAGAGGATGAACACTAGTACTTTCTTTCAGAAGATCCTCTAAAACACATACAATGCCTCCATTCAGGTGTGACCAAGTAGTCTACCACCTTGTAATTGGGATCAAATGACTTGGCTTCTTTTAGCATTTCATAGGTGCTTGCAAATTTCTTTTTGCATTTGCCATAAATTGTGCTACAGTGGCATCTTCTTGTACATCAACATCTACAACTTTTTTTGGGGATATAGACATGTCAGAAACTAAGACTAACTTACAATAGTTTTGCTTTGAAGAAATTTCATTTGCAACATTCGTTTGAAGATTATCTCTATTTTGTCTCTTATTTGGGTGTGAAGTTGGATTTTGGAGAGGATCCTTGTTTGAACAAACAATGGGGTCATTAATTGGAAGATGAACTTGCTTTGAAAGATCAGTATTTAAAGGAAGATCTTGATTTGGATGAATATTCAGATTTGACCTTGGAGGAAGATCCCTTGGGGGGACGTGATCTAGGTTATAGCTAGACCGTAGCCTAGATTCAAGCTGACAGGCAACAAGCATGTGGATAGAAAGAGGAAACTCTTTATCAACTACAAATACGTGAGTAGATAGATGAATATCTGAGGTGCTAACTATATCAAGATAATTCTCAATCATTAGTCTAGAGGACGATCAAAGTCAATGCATGTGGAATCCTATCATCCATGTGGTCAATTGTATAGGGATCGACATTGACATCCATTGCAGAATGCGTTTGGCAGAAGGATGAAACATTCTTCCTTGATTTTGACAATGAAGACTAGGCATAAGTCTTACTTTTAGAAAATGGTGTACGTTCAACATTCTTATTTGTTCCAAAATCCATATTGAATGCAACATTGAAATTGTTAGTAATTTTCATGACTGATGTACAAGCAACTATGTAAGAAATCGCTTGAGTGATGTGTGTGACTCTCCTCCCATCCATATATACCCTCTTGTACTCTAAAAATATCAATGATGTAATCTAAGAATAGCAATGATCTGGAATAAGTCTAGTGTGAACATATGGCCATCATGCAACACTTATTCCCATTACTACCAAAGCAGATCCATTACTACCAAAGTACCTTAGGGTATCCCACCAGCTTGGGACCTTGGCTAGTAGGCCCTTGTCCCTCACACACATGGATTGATCCCTATGAATCAATGTGAATTGATCCCTATGGACCAATGATCCTTGTGGATCAATGTCTTACACTCCCTCCCCCTTCTAAAGATCATTGTCCTCAATGATCAGTGAGGGAAAGTACTTGCAAACCAAAGCTTCTGATTCCCAAGTAGAGTCAGTAAGTGGTAATCCTCTCCATGCTACTAGATATTCTTTAATGACACGATTCCTCAGTCGCTTCTATCTCCAATCTAATATCCTGTCTAGAGAATGATCTGTGCTATTACTTTCTTGCAAAGAAACAATACCATCTATTAGATTATCCTCCCTAGAAATGTATTTTCGAAGTTTACTGACATGAAACACTGGATGCACTCTACAATCTAGAGGAAGCTCTAATTGGTATGCAACTTCAGTTAGCTTTTTAATTATCTTCCAAGGTCCACAAAACCTTGGAGATATCTTACTACACTTCCCTGTGGATAGTGAAGTAGATCGAGGTGGTACCTGAAGAAAGACTCTGTCTCCCTCCTCAAAGGATCTAGGAAATCTCTTTCTATCAGCATACTCTTTTACCCTATCAGCTGCTTGTTGCATCTTGGCTTTAGCTATTTCTAAATTTGCTTGGAGGTTCGCTAAGAACTCTGAAGCACTAGGACATTTCTTTGGCATTCCTATGGTACTGGGAGCATTGGGATTCATTCCATAGTTCATCTCAAAAGGAGACATCCCGGTCACCTTGTGAGGCCTACTGTTATAAGTAAACTCAACTAGTGGCAAATAACTATCCTAATCTATCTGTCTCTCAGACACATATGCCCTCAACATGTCCTCTAACATTTGGTTGACCCGCTCGGTCAGACCATTTGTCTGAGGATGATCACCACTACTCATCTTTAATGACACCTTCAGTTTGTCAAACACAAACTTCTAGAAGTGTCTTGTGAATCTGACATCCCTATCTGAAACTATGGATGTCGATAACCCATGCAAGCTGAAGACATGCTGGATAAACAACTCCGCTACCTGTGGAGCTTCTATCGTCTCCTGTGTGGGTATGAAATGAGCCATCTTGCTCAATCAATCTACCACAACTAGGATAGTATCCTGGTTCCTTTGGGTCTGCGGTAACCCGACTATGAAGTCCATGGATACACTATCCCAGTTATGATCTGGAACGTGCAAAGGATGCAAAAGACCTGGTGTTTGTATCCTTCCTACTTTGTTGACTTGACACATAAAGCATTGTTGAACACATTTGTGGACATCTCTGGCTAACCCAGACCACCAAAATGTTCTTCTAACAAGTTGTATTGTCTTGTCAACACCTGGATGTCCTGCACAAGGCACATCATGATTATCATGCATGAATTTCGTTCTCAAATCTTGGGAATCTAGTATGCAAACCTTTCCTTTCCATTTAACTACTCCATTCTACATGGAATGGACTTGTTTGCTGTGTTAGGGGAAGAAATAGTTAGAACTGTCTCGTCTCTAATAATAGAGTCATCATTGATGGCTCAACATATGTGGATCTTCCACCTTTTGCTTCCTTTATCTCTTGAAGCAATGAGCTTTCTAAAAGTGTAAAGCTCATTTGATACATTATCCATGAGAATGCATCAACAACTATATTCCCTTTGCTCTTCTATACAGTGTATCCATTTGAAATTCCTGTATGAGCTCAGCCCAACGAGCCTGACTGCCTCAAAGATCTGGCTGACTAGAAAAAATACTCAAGTGTATGGTGATCTGTATACCTTAAAGTCTGCACCATCAAGATAGCGTCTCTAGACTTTAAGTGAATACACCATTGCATACAACTCCTATTCATGCATTGACCAGTTGTGTTGTGCACTGGTCAATTTCTTATTCTTAAAAACTGTTGGCCTGCCATCTTGGTGCAAAACTGTCCCTATAGCTATGCCACAAGCATCTGCCTCTAACTCAAAGTCTATGAATCTACCACTCTGAGTATCGAAGTCTCTGAAATAGCTTGTTTCGGAGTATCAAAATTATCTTGCTACTCTTGCTTCCATGCAAAGAAACCTTGCCTTGAAGCAAGTTTGTCATAGGTGTTGCTATCGATGAATAAGAAGAGATGAATTTCCGATAGAAATCGAAAAGTCCTAGAAATGACCATAATTGCTCCTCATAAGTAGGCCAAAATAATATAACGGAAACCTTCTTGATATCCATCTGAACCCCATCAATAAATACCCTATCCTCGGAAGAAATAGCTGAGTCTTCTCTAGATTAACTGAGTCTTATCATGCTTTCTTACTCTAATATAATGGTAGTCACTTATGAAATCTTTGAGGATTAACTATCCTTTATTCTAGGTCATAACTAGACATCCTAGAATTCTAACTTGTGAACTACTAAGTTCCTCATTCTAATGACCTTGTCTTAAGACTTCCTTGTTCTTATACTTGAATTAATTTCTCCAATCAATGATATCTACTAGATATCCACATCTTATACTTTTCTTTGATCAAGGTGATACTAGTCATTCATCTTGATCATTATATAGTTTGGATATTCTATATATCCTCAAAACAAGTAAGTAGCAGCAGAAAAGAAACTATATATAAGCCATTTCTCAATATAACATAAAGAAATAAGAAACTTTTAGTATGTTCTATATGCTTGCATGCATATGCATAGTAATTTTCTAAAAATTTCGACAACATAATGGTGTAACCTTGAAAACTAGAAAAATTACGTCCGTGAGAATGGTGGCGGCAGGCACAATCTATCTACAAATAGACCTAAAGGGGATTACACACCCTGACAAGTTTCGCAATGCCGATAGGCATAATATATCTACAAGTAGACCGAAAGGGGATACACACCCTGACAATTTTTATATTTTTCTCCTCGCTAACCTGCAAGAAAAATACTTACCTCTCCTTGCAAGAAGAATACATGCACCCCACAATATGAACTCGTGTCTAAACTACGCGTATAGTCTAGGTACTATGCAAAATTACGTGTTCTATATGCAATTTGATGCAAAAAGAGAGCACTGGTGGATGCTGAAGATATGGCTTAATATGTGAAAGGGAATAGTTAATATTAGCTAGGAGAAACAAGCTTAAACTATGGATACAAGAAAATCAAATTTGTTATGCTGTGTAGAGCGACTTCAACAAGAAGCACGCGTACAAGCTTGTTATCCCACATGTGATGTCAGACTACTGATGAACTATAATCCGGGTGCTAAACTTCGTCAAGCAAAATGTGCAATGCGCTCACTTGTTGCAAGTGGCCTTCTCAGCTGCTGATGGATTCTCTCAGTATAAGCGAAAATCATCACATCTTGCTTGAAACGTGCCATTGTGGGATATTAATATCCTACATGCTCTATTAAACAATCAATATCCTACATGCTCTATTAAACAATCAATATCCTACATGCTCTATTAAACAATCAGAAGCTATGTATGTATCCTCCAGTATCAAATTCTACATCGGGGCTAGGATCCCTAAAAATCCGGGCACACCTGGAAGGCACAAGAGTAAAAATGCAGTCCTCGCTTGACAAGCACACCTGTAGACTCCTCTCACATGCGCTTAAGGACGGGTCATATGGGTCACTTCTCCGAGGTGTCTTTTCTCCAAATTCCACCCAGAATTCGACGGGCGACCTTCGATCTTTGAGGCGCTGACGACGATGAAGAAGGCGACGGAAAAAAAAACACCGAAAATCTCATGTGAAAAACGAGGAAGGATCTTCTATGCTCTGATACCAATTGTAAGAAATTGCTTGAATGATGTGTGTGACTCTCCTCCCATCCATATATACCCTCTTGTACTCTAAAAATAGCGATGATGTACTCTAAGAATAGCAATGATCTGGAATAGTGTGAACATGTGGCCATCATGCAAAACTTATTCCCATTACTACCAAAGCAGTTCGCATTACTACCAAAGTACCTTAGGGTATCCCCCAAGCTTGGGACCTTTGCTAGTTGGTCCTTGTCCCTCACACACATGGGTTGATCCCTATGGATCAATGTGAACTGATCCTTGTGGACCAATGATCCCTGTGGATCAATGTCTGACACTAATTGCTTACTACAATGAGACGAGGTAGATTAGTGTTTTGGTAGAAGGTTAAAGAGTGAGAAAGATCTAGATATTTGATAGATGGTTGGAGTATAGATACATATAGCTAGATAACTATTTAGCTAGATAGATCGTTGGATAGCTATATAGCTAGATATATGAATAGCTATTTAGATAGATAGATAGTTGGATAGCTATTTAGTTAGATGGGTAGTACTCACTTTAGACTCAACTTCCTTCAATACCTTAGCTTGATCTAAATCAAACTTGATGCTATCCTACTTAACCTTTTCATTATTAGCTAACAATTCTAGAGTAGATATAAGCTTAGCACCCTTGACTTGCCTAATGGCTGCAAGTGCCCTAACTTGTGGAACGTGTAACTCAGTTACATCCTATTTTTATTCTGGCAAGTTTCCATCCACCACATGCTCTAAAATCGATGAAGCATCATTGTTCGAAAAGTTACATTTGCATTTTCAAATGGGGCATACCCATCTTCCTTAATCCTTCAATAGATGCTTTTGTAGCTACAACCCACGCCACCTGATACTAGTGGTCAAACTTGCCGCACAATTAACACTTTTCTCCATCTTGATTATTGTTTTGTTGATGCCTTCCTCCTCTCCTCTTGTTTCTTCCTCTAATTCTTTGTGTCTTGATTGCTTGAGTGGCCTTGCCTTGCTCCAAATATTCCTTTTCCCTTGCTTTGTCCTCTTCTTCCTTCGCCCCTTCGATTGCCTACATAAAAGATGTGCATCCTTGCATTTAGTTGAACTTTCACATATGTTCATCTCTTCTATAACCATGAGAGCACCTAATTGCTCAAAATGAAAAGGTTTTCCACTTCTCATCATCCCTCAAACCATTGATGGTATATTCCACAATATTTTCATCATCTATGTGGCTTCCAATGGATCCCAATGCATCTGATACTGCCTTGACCTTAATATTTATATTACTTGAAGTTTTCCTAAGGTTGTTGAGCTCATTGGATCTTCATTTATTTGATGTTTTTTTGAATAAATCCTCTCAAGTGTCTCCCATACCTTCATCCTTGAATCCAAATTCAAGGTGTGACCAATCATGCTATTGCTTATGTGTCAAGATAGGATAAAGATCACCCTCTTATCTCTTTCATTACATTTCCCAAAGGCCTTAGATGATCATTGGTTGGGTTTTCATCAGAACTAGGTCTTTGTTCACTTCCACTAACCAATCCCCATAGGCCCTTGCCCATAAGGTATTCAGAGAACCTAAATCTCCATGGTTGATAATTCATCTCATCTAATTTTTCAATTTGAGTGTCGAAGTCTCCCATCTCTAGTCTTTGCAACATGATCTAGCCCTTGGATAATGCTCCAATGTGTGTAAAATTCATATGAGGCTCCGTAGTTACCTTAACTCAAAGCTTTTCTTAGATGGACACCTTGGATACTTGAAACTTTGAGTAGAATAGCTACTCCTTGATATGAGCTATCTCCAACAAGCTTTTGATGATGCATATCTTCACATACTAGCTCCAAGAGTTCTTCTTTTTTGTATTGGGTGTCTCCCAATGCCAATATGATTTGATATCAATGTTTCGGGGAAGTATCTCAACCCTTATGCAATGATGAAGCATGAATGACCTCCATATGTACACTTCTTTGCACCTTTGCAACCCAAAATTGTTTTTTTTAAGAGCATCTGCAGATATCTCCAATGAGCTTTTCTAAACAAATCTCATTCCAAATAGATGCCTACATTGAGAGAAAAAATGTCCACAAGATGAGCTACTTGGTTGCGCACAATAGCTAGTCAAACACAGACCACACTTCACTCCATCAAGCTTTTCTCAAATAATAACTAGAGAATGAAACTCAAACTTGGATCAAATTTAGAGAACTTTAAGGAATGTCTAAGGACACCAAGATTATAGCAAATTAAATAGAGAAATAAAACCAATTTTTACAACATATAGCAAAATAGCTCCAATAGATCCTACACACAAAGAGGGATATAAATTACCCCACCACTAATTTGAATATTTCTCCACATCAACATATCATCAACATGCAATTTCAAGCATATCAAGTTGCCATCTGAGCATCTTTTTGTGTAGAGACAATGATCCTCATTACTTTGAAGGAAACCTTGGGACTTCATAGAAGCATCAAACTTTTGATACCATTGTCTAAGGGACTATTTAAGTCAAAATAAGCTCTTCCTTAGCTTATAAACTAGACTCTCTTTGCCAAGAACTACATAACCCTCTAGTTTTAAAATGGAGGATTCCCAATTTACATGTTGATAGATTTTCAACCAAAACTAGAAACTGTTTGAAGCACATAAACACTTTGAAATTTGCTCTCAATGGATACACCCATGCATGACCAAGGAATCATCAATAAAATTCATGACGCAAAGGTATTTCCGAAAAGAATGTGTGTGCAAAGGACCACATACATCACTATGAACAAGTTACAATTTATGAGAAGCTCAAAATGAACCATCTTTTGGGAAGGAGGAACACTAAATTTTTCTCAAAATACAACCTTCACAAACATATGTTTAAGGTACCTCAAGTTTGGATAGAGAAGATACCATTTCAGATTTCTGCAAGTATAGCAAACTAATTGACCAAAGCATGCATGCCAAAGCTTTGCATCTGAGATAGCCTAAGAAGCTTGAATTGCACATGTTGACTCATATAGATTTTTGGTAGTCCATGATCTTATATAGCCCACGGCATAAAATGCCAAAAGCAATAATAACATTGCCATTTGAGAGATAATGAATTCTACATCTGTCATCAACAAATTTGATAACGAAGACAATGTTGCATAATGCTGAAATTGATATAAGATTTTTCTTGATCCTTGGCATATACAAAGCATCTGTCAACTTGAAAGAACTACCATTAGTAGTGATCAAAATGACCAAATTTATTATAGGATAAGAGGATTTGCTAGCGCATGTGATAGTATTCCTTGTAGGGGAAGGCTCAAGTGAAGTAAAGAAAGTGTGATGCAGGGTAATATGTTTTATTGCCCTGCTATCAAAGTACCAAACATCTAAGTCTGCTGTAAACATACACTACCCATGAGAAGATGGATCAAATCTGCAAACAATAGTAAACACCCATTCTTCATTCTGCACAAAATAAGCAGACTTTATTTTAGGTGTAGAGGCCTCTACAACAACCATTCCAAACTCTTTCTTCTTTGCCTCTTTTGCAACCAATTTTGGACAAATCTTTATGACATGATCATTTCCCTTATAGTATTTTCAAGATTGTTTTTTCTTTTTTGTTTTCTTCTCATCTTTGTCTTTCTTCTTCCATTGTGCAACATTAACATATTTTTGCTTACTAGTAGATGAGCTCCATTTACCTTTGCCCTTTTGATTAGATAAGGAAGCTAGATCTGCAACATGCACAATTGACATGTTCTGCTTGAATCAACATTCTTGCAACAAAACAAAGACTAACTCCTCAAATGTTAAGGCATTTGGATTGCCTTTCATCATCAACCAAAGAATAGAAGCAAAACTCTGATATGAGTCTAGAAGACCATTAAGAACAATTTGCACAAGTGAACTATCTAGTAAGATTTTATCAGTAGAAATCAAATGCTCCTACAAATGTCTGATCTTTGTCAAAAAATTGCCCATATAATCTCCTTCATTCATATGCTCACTCTTTGACTCTTTTTGGAGGTAAGCAACACGAGCCTCATTCCTTTCAGTATGAATTTGTAAGTGTATCCCAAGAATCCTTTGATGTTTTGGAGGAGCAAATGTGAGGGATAATGGCATGTTTGATAGACAAAACTATCAATGCATGTGCATGAGCATCTTTGCCATCTCAATGAAGTTGCTCTACAAGGTGCAGTAAGAGCCATATCACAAACAAGAATTTGAAGAACTACATCACCTTCAATAATTGTATTTGTAGGTGTAGTAGTACCTTTTTGAATACCCTGCACAATATTCCACAACCCATTTGCTACCAATACATGACACATCATATATACCCACAATGCATAATTAGTACCATCCAACTTATCCTCAATAACCATCATACGGAATACATCATTACTTTCAGCCATGGACAGTGACCCAATACCCTAATTCAGTAAAATGAATGTATCTCAAAAAGTTGAATCCTTGACGAGCTCTACTAAACCTATAATAGACTTCAAGGTGCTTGTACTAGTGAACCGAAACCTGTATATATGTTCGGTATAAAAGGATAAAATTGCATACATAGTTGATGCGATAGTGCATTTGAAGGCCAAAACAATTAAAATTTCAATTCCACAAAACAAAGCTAGTTTGAACTCCTAATTGCCCCAAGTATGCTCACCAATTTTTGCGCGATTTTGAGACTAAAACCAAAGGGATGTCGAAGATGCCCTTGATTAAGTGATGACTTGCTCTGATTCCAATTGTTGGAGTTTGGGGTCTCCAAAAGCACACAAACATCATAAGGAAGAAGAAGAAGCTTGGAGTACAACAAAACACAGAATGAATTACCAAGTGAATGTACAAACATAAGTGACCTATTAGGGTTATAGACATATATACAAGCCAAGGGAAAAAAATTTCTAAAGAGGGAAATAAGTGCCCTAGCAGTCCACATCCAAAAGAAACTTTAACTGTTACTTGCCTTAACAAACCAAAACACGACCCCAAATATTCTTTATGATTTGGAACTATTCTACATGGGGTACGTTCTTTCCATAGTTGTGCAAATAAGCTTGTATTAACCTAGCTTGTTACTTAAAAGATCTGAATTCATGGCCGTACACCTCACAAAATCATGATTTAGAATGTATTTACATGTCAGTCACGATGCTCTCTTCTTTTATTCAAAGTCAATAAACAAACTCACAAGGGTACTTCCTTGGATAACTTTACGATGTGTAGACTTTGACTTGGATGCACTTCTCTTCCACGAACTTTGCCAACATTGGAGCCAAACATCTCTCAAAAGAAGAGCCATCTAGCTTCTTTATGCTATGGGAATATTAAGATTTGAAGTAGCTCTACTTCTCTAGGTGATTCTCCTTTCTCCTCTTTATGATCCACCTCAAAGGAAATGGAATTTGAGCACTTCTAGTTCTTGGGTTTATTGTGTAACGGTGCAAACAGATGGAAATCCAATGATAAATATTGCGAGTGTTATATTTGAGATTGTTCAATCCCATATACAAGAGCAAAAAGGGGTAAAGCATGGCTCATATAACGCACAAAAGCTTCATTGCTCCCAACACGCCAAGGTAAGAGGAGAAAAAGAGCCTTATGGAGGATTTCGTGGGCACCCAATTGGGAAAGCACACGGTCATTCTTTGCGTGAATAGGGCTTTTTGGCTAGTCAAGGGACTTCTCAACTCTCAGAGATAGCAAAGAAGTCCCTTTTTATTTTGCAAAAGAAGTCCCTTTTTATTTTACAAAAAGGACATGTAAGAGGCAAAACAGTGTGGGGATTCTCACTTCCTTCTCCATGAACCTTGAGGCAACAACAAGGATGCTCTGATACTAGTCTTGTAGATGAGCATAGCCACATTAAGAGAGATGAGATCGACTCTCATCCCAACCAATGCCTCTCCTATACCAATGTAGTAGACACATGTAGGCACCACTAAGAGAGATGAGAATGACTCTCCTCCAAGCCAACTCCTCTCCTTTATAGTTAATAGAACTGGGGGTTGAATGTGGAAACTCACTTCTAATCTTGTCAAGAGGCATACTCACTTGAGTTAACTCAAGTGAGAGCTTCTAAAAGAATAGACTTCCATTGTGGTAAAATACCCTTGGTGCTGATTGGACATGAGACCTCACAATTTCTACCTCAATGCTTTACCATTAAGGTAAGATCATTTCTTGGCTAAGTTTTAATGCACTTTGAGGTCATCCCTACGTGTAGGGGTATTGTCCCAAGGCTAGGAGTGAATTTACAACAACATGTTTTTTTTTATGTTTTTTAGAATTTTATGGAAAAGGCACATTTTGTCTCACTATGAGATTAGTAGATTGTGAGGAATATGCCAAATAACGCGCCCTTTCCATGGCGGTCTAAAAGTTATGAAATGGAATAAGCTCTTATTAGGTATGTACAAAGCTATATGAAATTCGGACACTCGTAGGAAAAAAGCCATATTTGAAGCTTCCTAAGGCGAATCATGCACCCTCTTCTATTGGGGATGACAAAAAAGAGCAAGATAGAGGACTATGAAGATCCCAAATATCATGAAGAGAAGAGGATAAAATATGAGCTTCAATGATTATCTAGCATCAAAGGAATCTTGGCTATGGCCATCCCAAATATTTCCAACCCTAACCACTTTTTTTTTGTACAAGGAGGGTTTAAATTCACATGTAAAAATTATACTTTTTGTGGCATTCCCATTTTTTTTTGCAGCGGTTAAGGTGTCCTTGTACCCTCATGTAGTTTTTTTTTTTTTCTTTTTATAAATTCTTGTAGAGCCTCTAGATAGGCACTTTTAAAGCTGAGATCTAATTCTAGCTTGAAGAAGGCCAAACGTCCATGTCTATGAGTGAATTGAAGCTCATTTTGAGGGAGCTTCTGAGTTAGTACTTGGCTTGAAATTATTACATTAAGCACATTACATAGCTTATTTCCCATAGATGCTTTTCACTAAGCACATTACATAGCTTGGTCAAACATTATAGGAATGATTTGAGGAGCATTTGTTTGGATGAGGGATGCCACTCTAGACTTGCCATGGTATCTTCCCATTCTTTTCATAACACAATAATGTAGGGTAAGAGGAAAATGAATGCATAGAATCCTTTTAAGGATTCATGTAGTTCTTGCACCGTCAATTTTACAACTTAGTATGCAGTGGCATATATAGTGACGAATCACCAAACACATAAACACAAGTTTTTAATGTTAAACTGATTAGACAAGTAGGTACTTGATGGATCAATGGGACATCGGCTAAGAATGATAGTTTTAAAGATCTAGTCTTAGTTGGTAGATCTTTAAGAGGATGGACAAAACGAAAGACTGCATCGTTTTTTCTACCTTTGATTCATCATGGGCGTTAACAAAAATTCATTATGCTACAAAGACAAGTGTGTGTGTATATATATGTGTGTGTATGTATGTGTGTGTGTGTGGGGATTTTATAAGCTATGGTGATTTCGGCTTTCGGAGGTGAAATAGGAGAAATATATCTCTCATTTTGCCAAAAGTGCATCCAGACCACCCACACATGAGTTGCAAATTCATTGGTTACAAACAACTTTTCTAATACTCACAAAAGAGCTGAATTCTTTCCACATTATCCAACAGGCATGGTTTAGAGTTTGTGTGTTGTTCTTTTAGACAGATGGCCAAAGTTCAAGTTGGTCAAGAATAGATGGCCAAAGTTCAAGTCGGTCAAGAATAGATGCCTCAGCTCTCTTAAATATGTGTAAATTCTTTGTATATTAATGTGTTTTCAATTCACACATTAATATACAAAGAATGTGTGAATGTGTTTTCACACATTCACACACACATTATGGGTCTGCGAGTGTGTTTTCAATTCCTCTTTTAAAGGATCGTATCTTTAAATCCTTTGTATTTGTATTATATGATGGGTGTGTGAATGTGTTTTCAATTAAAGGAGCGTATCTGTAAATTCTTTGTATATTAATTCTTTGTATATTTGTATTATATGATGGGTGTGTTTTCAATTCCTCTGAGGAAAACTCAAATTCTTCCACATACAGAACACGTGACAGGGAACTCTGGTCCTGCAATAGTGTCAGAGCCTCCCACGGTCTTTGATGTGGCAATGGTGACGAGGTGGATGAGGTGGCCACGCCGCCGTACAGCCCTCGTCGTCACCTTCTCAGCTGCCTCGTTAGCTCTCGCTTCTTCATCTGCTCCTCACGGTTCTTCTAATCCTCTGGAGGTGCCTATCATTGCATCTCGTGGGCTCGTTCGCTCTTCACGAGCCGTTTATACGGTAAATCATGCGTTTTCATTCTTTGATTTCAAAAGCACGGTTTTCTTGCTACTCAAACCGTATGCCAACATGAAACATGTTATTACTAAGCTGAGTTGAAATTGATGCGTAAGTGCCATTGTGATGAAATGCATTCGTTGGTATCATTACATGCACGTCAAGCAAAGCGAATACTTGCTCTTATGAGAGTTCTGCCCACGAACGTTCTCAAATTCCCATCTTAACTATGTAATACGTTGCTATCGTTTGAATAACTCATTGATGAGGAGCGAAAACAGAGTTGTATTTGATGCGCGTTCCTTTATGCAAATTTAATTTCTGGCATGGATGTTGCAAGTTAAATTTACTGATAACAAAATATGTGCACAACTTTGTATATGTGAAACATGGACCTAGATTGTGCCTGCTTTGAATGTGCTATAAATGGAAAGCTCTCCATAGTAACCCCGTGAACAATGATAGTAAGTTGGGTAGTGAGTGTATTAAGCGTTAAAGATAACTCGTGAGCGAAACATATAATGACATGAGGATCACGTGAATTTTGTGTAGTGTAGGATGTGCGCTATCTGTCTTTAAATAGAGGAACACATGATCGTCCTTGTTTAGACATGGACAAACTTTGAAGTTTTGTGATTATGAGAGTTGCATCATAAACACAGCAGTATGATCATCCTAAAAATTTTTTAGCCATGGACCTTTGGAGATCGCTAGTTGCATTAGTGTAAAGGACTTATATGAATTTATATTTTTAAATTTCATTGTGATCAATCTTGTTATTTTTTTGTTTACAGTGTTTTCTATGCACACGTCCTATGCTTTGATTGTTATCTGATGACCTTGGGAGGTAAGATTGTTGATATTACTTTTCTCCACAAGATGCACACATTCATCAATTTTCCTAGCTAGAAAATGGAATTTTTCTCTCAAGCTTGGGATCTTTGTGTGGGTAGACTATCTTGAAAAGATATAGAGGCCATTGTTGATTTTGATTCTTGATGTCTCTCATCATTCATTATCTCTTGATATTTCGGAATTTCTCTTTAAGAGATCGTTGAGTTTTGGTTTAGAGGATTCTTTCTTCCTAGGCTACAATAAGCACTATGTTCATTGTGAGCAAGATAATGTTAGCGAGGATAAACGCAAGAATAACACGCATAAGAGAATACATACATAAACAAGAGAATACACAAGTATGGGAAAAAAATTACAATGCAGCCTTCAATTAATGATACAAGATAATGATATTCTCCGAATACAACAAAAAGAAATATACTCACAACTTGTAAGTACCAAAGAGAGTGTGAGGGTAAGGGAAATAAGGCTATGAAGAGGCTTCAGCTGAATATGGACTCCAAAAGCAACCCCTCAAGAAGTATAAGAGTACTCCAAGTGTATGAGCATATGCTATTCCAAGTCATCCAAGACCTCCAAGAGTATAAGCATACTCTAATTCCTAACTCCTCCAAGCTTCAAGTGCAGAACATCTCCACCTTGTGTGTCTGAGAGAGCATCACCCACTTCAAGAGTGCTTTTGAGAGTAGCTCCCTCAAAGGCTTGATCGGAATGTGAGGCAAGCACATGAGGTTTATATAGATTATGGGGCAATCAACTTTTACATAAAGCTTGCAAACAAGCATGGCAAAACCTTGGTGCGAGTGTATGAAGAACTTACACAAAAGTTATTTTTAGGTCTTTTGGGTGATGACTTGGCTACAAATAGATCTATGGACTATTTATGAGGGTGCTATGAATTTTTAGAACCACATGGCAAATATTGGTCGATTTCATAAAGTTGGGACTATTCTAAAGTGACTTTAAGTGGGCTGTGGACTTTCTGATCAGGAACTAGGGTCTTACTTTTCTTGCCGATCATGGATTGCTCGCTTTGAGTTCTTTTTGAATATGTGAATTTTTTGTGAATGACCGAAATGTCACCGTTGACCATTTTTGACCATTTTTATGACTGAAACTTAAATTTGTCTTATATAATCAATCAAAGCCTTCATGAATATATATAATGAAAGAGAGAACCTAACCTGGATAAGGATTTATAATGTCCATTTCGTAACAGATAACTAGTCCATATCCTTGGATTTAAATCAACCTCTTCATCCATAGGGACTAAGCCATGGCCGAGACTCCTGTAGGAGGTAGTAGTGGGGAACCTTATGCAATGATCAAAAGCAAGAGCAATGTCGCCCATGGGGACTATACTCCTTTTCTGAGAGAAGAAGTGATTCCACTAGGTTTTTAGTCCCATTCTAACAATAGTAAAGTTAGTAGGGCTCATAAACTGATGGGGAAGCTTTAGGAGGCACAAAACTAGCTTCTTGAGTCCATGCGTATGAAAGGCTAATGGATTGGGTTTGAATAAACATGTTATTATGCAAAACAAGGGATGTTCTCTTGGTGGCGACTCTAGGGTCTAATGGCGGTCAAAACTAGAAAAGAGAGAAATCCACAACGAATCCGCAATGAATCCCATAATCTACTTGCAGATGTTTGAGCTTCATGTTGATTTCAATGTTAACTTTGCTGAAACATTTGCTAGGTGTTTAATTCCTGATTCAGATTTTGTTTTCATGCATTCATTTTTCTCTTCCATCTAAGTTTGTATCTCATGCACTTTTAGGGCTATGAAGATATGTAATATTGTATTAAGGTTATTATTTTGCAGCTACATTTTTTCACAGGTTTTTAGCAGTATGTGCCATATAATGTCAAAACAGGATGTGACATATCACTACACTTGATAGACAATTTTTGATTAGTTGGTTTGCTTCATTACTGAAAAGCGGCTTTGATGTGATCATCACTGTCGTTGTTCTATGAAGTGACAACCAATTTTTTCCTGTATGAGAAAAAACGAATGTATGTGTAGTGAGAGAGGTTCACATTTGGTGTGAAACAAAAGCCCTCATATTTTTCATGAGCGGGGTTGTCTTCTCATGTCTTTATGGTCTTTAGGTTCAATCATGATGGTGCAACATCTATAGGATGATAATATAACACTTAGACACATGTTAATCACAAGAAACTGTTCTGAGAAAAAGGCTAATAAGATTATTAAAAAACAAACTGTTGTAGTAATCAATACTTTGGTGGTTTCATGTTGATAATAAGGTGTTATTTTTTCAGTTTGCAGCTAACAGCATTGATTACAAATATTCTTTACGAGGTCTTGAATACAAATCTGATGAATATCTTGAAGTGCGTTCGATGGTAAATTTCTGAAGCCTTGAAAGTTCTACTTTTTGAATCAGGTGTTTGGAAAGGTTCAAATCATTTCTTCATATGGGGCTTCGTATTGCATTTGTTCTTGTCAGAAAGTCTCATTTCTTCATGCGGTTCAAGAGAAAAAACTGTTTTATATGCATGAATTAAGGGCTAGGGACATCTGAATCAACTTTATGTTCTATTACTCCTGGAAACCTCTCTTTTTGAGTCCCGTAACTTTGCTGAGCATTCGGCTACTTCCTCTAGGGACTTTTGTTTCCAAGAGTGCGATTTTATCAATTAAGCTACTGAAGTTTTCCTTGTGTTCTTAACTTGCTGGGATAGTAAAATATGTTGCTCGACCCTTTCTCTCAGGCATCTCAGACACCATTGACTTCCAATGTTTATCACATAAATTATATTGTTTACATGCGAACCAACTTTGTGGAGTCAAAGAGAACAGTTTAAGTTTGAGACTAAAGCTACTACAATTCATCCCAATAGAGCTTCCACTTCTTGTTTGAATCTGTCTGCTATGGGTTGAGATCTTTTACAATTGTCGTGCATTCTTAAAGCAAGCTTTTGACGAACAAAGTTAACTGAGAGTTAATAAGTGCATTTCAATTTGTACCAGAGGCTTATTCTTATTTAGAGAGTTCTAGCATAAAGATTCTACCCCTAATGAATGATGATTTGAGATGAGATCTGTTTGTCACTTTTGTGTTCTAGAGGTCCTTTCAAGTTCAGAAACATTTTTCGTATGTTTCTAGCTTGCTTCAGGAGTATTTTGTTCTTGCTTTTAGATGGAGCTAAAAGTTATGAGCAGCAAACGTTGACATAAATAATGAATAACAATGAGATTTTGAAGAGTTTCTAGATATTACATCATTGCATGTTCGGCTGTTCAGAATTTGATGAGTTTCCAGGTTGCTGACTAGTATAATTCATCTGAATGGCTTTTGATTGATTTAAACATTTCCTCACCAGTTTCATCATTGTCTAGATTTACCTTATTTTGATTATTAAAAAATAAAATATAATTATGTTGTCATCTAGGTACATAGTCGAGCAGCGACTCGGATTCTGAAGCTATGTGAAGCTAACAAAGGCTTCTATACCAAAGCAGGGCAGTTTGTAGCATCTCTGCAGCATATGCCAAAGGAATTTGTTTCTATTCTTTCAGCATTACAGGATCAGGTTCCAACTTTGTTGTTGACTCGCTTCTTTCTCTATTTTCTCAGTTTCAGATTATAATAAACAGGTCTGATATTTTTATCATCCATTGCGTACTGATTCATTTTTGGTGAGCAGGTTTCACCATGTGCATTTGAGGTAGTGGAGAGTGTTCTCCAGGAAGAATTTGGGAGGAATGCTATGGACATGTAGGAATTCTTTGTCATTGATGCATGTTGGTAGGTAGTGGTTGCTGCATTATGGTTATTAGCAGATTTGAATAGTAATTGAATTCTGTGCTGGTAAAAATGAATGCTTCCTTCCCTCGGGGGCAACAGCTTCAAGGAATTTGACGAGCAACCGATTGCTGCTGCCTCCATAGCACAGGTTCATCATGCCAGATTGATGAATGATCAAGAGGTGGCTGTGAAGGTGACATTCTGAAGGAGATTCATATTTCATTCATTTAAACATATCCATTCATGCCTATTTTCTCACCTTCCTTTTTTTTTATTGGCAGGTTCAGTATCCTGGTTTATATCAGCAGTTCCAGATTGATATTGCTACAATGGATTTTCTATCACATGCAGTAGCATGGGTAATTTCTGAAACTATGAAAAAATTTTGAGGGTGTTTAGAAATGCATTCTTCTAGATTATTTTATGAGGCCTGCATTCTTTTGAGAAACATCACATTGGATTTAGGGCACACTTCCCACATGTATATAATATGAAAGTATTGTTTTACCTGAAACAAAATCTCTCTCTCTCTCTCTCTATTGCTAGGGGTGTTTCTGTTTACCTCCCAATAGCTAGATAATATGTTGTTTAGTCGTATATGTTGTTTTCGTTTATGATATTGTAATTTAGAACTTCGTCACAGACTGTATGCAACAAATCTTTACCTCATGTGCTCAGTGGGAAGCAGGCCAAGAAGATCAGATGAATCCTGGTTTTTGATCCTTAATCTTTAGTGTGAATTTTGAAAATAGTAGTTAATCATATGTAGCATATTGAATTTCGTGTGGTCTCCAACGATCCCATGTCTTACATCTCTCTTAAAGGCATTTTATCTTTTGTATAACATTCTTTACCAAAGGGAACTCTTTTAAGCTCGATTTTACAATTTAAAAACTTATTATGCGAAGTATTCCTGTCCAAGTTAGATCTTACATTCATGTTTTGTAGAGCCTTCTGGGCACTTTCCAGACAAAGCTTTTGATATTATTCTCCATTACATGTGCTCTGTGAATACCCTTTCCTTACCGTTCTTGTGTGGTAGAAGTAGAATCAAATCTAAAGGAAAAGTAGCATTTTATTATTATGATGTCTTTTGTGGCTTAAGCAAAATGCAAACACAATTCTTGCAGTTGTTTCCAGATTATCAATTCCAATGGATTGTACCAGAATTTCAGAAAACATCTTTGAAAGAGCTAGGTATGTGATATCTGTTATTTCATGCTCATATTAAGTCATACTTGGTGATTTCATGAATTTAATTGGTTGAGAACACTGTCTTGTAGAAGATATGCTTGCTTCAGTGCTCATATGATTTAGCATGGCAATGATTTTGCAGAAATGCTTAGCTTTCTTAAATGTGTTTCAAATATCAATTAAGAATAGGCTTAAAATTAAGGAGTTTGAACCCAAATGATAGTCTTCATAGTTTAGTAAAATATTTGTAAGATTGAAGGAGTTTGGCCAACTACTTGTTGGCCAATGCATCGACTTCACTTCCAGCTATTTATATACACTATCTATTTGAAGTGACAATGCCATTGTTTCTTATGCAATGCTCTTAAGTTTTAATATGTTAATTCTCTTCTAATTGATTATTATAATGCGATTAGAAGCATGCACTTCGGATTCATAACTCAAGAGAGCCAAAGACAATTTTGTACTTAGGTATGTTTGTTTGGCAATTGGTTGCTAGACCTAGGTACTATTTGTAAAAGTTATTCGCTTGATTTAGTTTACTCCAATAAGGGTTATTTCGAGTATATAGTAGTCTTATAACACCCTATCAACTATGCATAACGTGCTAGGCTTCATTATGGAGTTTGCCCATCACTTTTTGAAGTGATAGAAACTCATTCCTTGGAGCTTCTTATGAGCTCATGTTCATGGTGTGTGTGTATTGTGGGGAGAGTGTGTGTGGGCGGGCATGTATTTATTCTTGGTTCTATAACAAATATTGGGCTCAGGGCATGTTAGTGGGGATGTCATAATGTTTAGTCAATACCATGCAGATTGGAGATGAGGGCTATATAGTCTTGTGGTTGACTAACATGATAAGTTTATAGTTGCACTTCCATGTTAGGATGAGCTTATTGTTTAACTTCCTTGTGTGCCAGGCTTCAATATGGCTGAGTTTGCCCATCACTTCTCGGAGTGATGGAAACTCAATTTGGAGAGCTTCCTATGAGTTCATGTGATGTGTATCTTTGTTGTGTGGTATGTGTGTGTTCGAACATGTATTCTAATTTTGGGGCTCTACCCGCTATTGGGAACTGATGATGTTAGTGGGGATCTGATAGTATTTATTCGATACAGCGCATAATGTAGATAAGAGCCATATAGTCTTATGGTTGACTACTACAATGAGCTTATAGTTGCACTTTCATACTAGAGTGAGTTTGGGGTTTGCCCAAATTCATCTTGGTATGTTCTTCATAGTATTTTACCGCATTCTAAAGGCTCCTAGTCAAATGGATAAGTAGTTTGAGAGAGACTATATTTGGAGGTCAAAATTATACCCAAACATGATGAAACTGAACAAATTGGTGGGCTTGAGATCTTAAAATTTTATGGCAAATGGATTCACGAGATGACAGATATTAATAAATGATCATAGAGCTATCAGCATTTTTAAAAGACCTCTTAGTTTTACAGGTCTTTGTTCTAAATACATTTTCGCCTTCGAAATGGCAAATTAACTGATCTTAAAATTTTATGGCAAATGGATTCACGAGATGACAGATATTAATAAATGATCATAGAGCTATCAGCATTTTTAAAAGACCTCTTAGTTTTACAGGTCTTTGTTCTAAATACATTTTCGCCTATCGATTGTTAACTAAAGTCCAAGCTTTTTTGTGCATATTGAAGCTTAAGGCATATAATTTCATTGCTAAAGGTTGAGGATGTGTTTTAGAAAAAGAATTAGAAAGTTTTTTTTTTTTTTTTTTTTTTTTTTTTTTTGGAGAGTACAATGAATTGGAAAGACACACATACCCAACCTCGTAAGGTAGAGGCACCCATCTTGGGGAACTCTGAGGCATCCAGCCCTAGGCGGGACTTGAACCCTGGCCATCTTCCTTGGAGTACAAGGCACATTCGCTAAACCACGCCCGCAGGATGAATTAGAAAGTTTTGGATGTGTTCTGTAATTAGAAAAAGAATCATATTGTATCAATAAATTGTTTGAATGTTATGATACCCACATGGATGAACCTATTAATATCAAGCTAAAGAAAGATTTAAAAGAGTTTCATTAGATTGGAAGAACCGATCCCTTTTTTTGGGCATATACACCGGTGAAATGGCTTGTAGAAGTAGAAGCTGGAAGTTTGTTTGTAGAGATCATTCGGAGGTCAAAATTATACCCAAACCTGATGAAACTGAACAAATTGGTGGGCTTGAGGTCTTTTAACTGATCTTAAAATTTTATGGCAAATGGATTCACAAGATGACGGATGTTAATAAAAGATCATAGAGCTATCATCATTTTTCAAAGACCTCTTAGTTTTACAAGTCTTTGTTCTAAATATATTTTCGCCTATCGATTGTTAACTTAAGGCCAAGCTTTTTTGTGCATATTGAAGCTTAATGCGTATAATTTCATCGCTAAAAGTTTTGGATGTGTTTTAGAAAAAGAATTAGAAAGTTTTGGATGTGTTCCGTAATTAGAAAAAGAATCATAATGTTTCAGTAATTTGTTTGAATCTTATGATACCCACATGGATGAAACTATTAATATCAGGCGTTAAGTAAAAAAAGAAAGATTTAAAAGAGTTCCATAGATTGGAAGAACCAATCCCTTTTTTTGGGCATATACACTGGTGAAATGGCATATAGAAGTAGAAGCTTGAAGTTTGCTTGTAGAGATCATTTGGAGGTCAAAATTATACCCAAACATGATGAAACTGAACAAATTGGTGGGCTTGAGGTCTTTTAACTGATCTTAAAATTTTATGGCAAATGGATTCACGAGATGACGGATATTAATAAAAGATCATAGAGCTATCAGCATTTTTCAAAGACCTCTTAGTTTTATAGGTCTTTGTTCTAAATATATTTTTGCTTATCGATTGTTAACTAAAGTCCAAGATTTTTTGTGCATATTGAAGCTTAAGGCATATAATTTCATCGCCAAAAGTTGTAAATGTGTTTTCCACTTTTGAAGAAAGTGAAACTAACATTTGATTTGAGGTAAGTAACCTCAAATTGAAAATCTTTATAACCTATGGTTAGCGTGGTGAATGCAAGTCTATGGAGACAAATCCTTCCAAAATGCATTAAGATTCATGAAACATGAAGTTTAAACCATAAATAGGTTAGGTTTGGAGTTCATACCTTGTACTTTGACCTATTCAAAAGAAGTTTGATGAAGAGATGCTATTATGAAGATGATGATGCAACAACCATACATATGTTGCTCTCTTTCTTCTCTATCTTCTTTTTCACTTGTTTTGAAAATGATGTGAAGGGGTGGGGAGGGTCATGAATCACTTCTTCCTTTTGTTCCTTTTCCGTCTTCCAAGAGTGCCCCAAAGATGAAGCTCGATTCTTCTTTGTTTGAGAAGCCTATGATCATTGATCCATGAGCTTTTGAAAACATAGAAGCAGAAAATTTCTTACATCTCCCTAATCGGAGAGTCAAGCTCTTCAATTTCTTGTTGGAAAGCTCTTGAAAAGAGCCATCCAAATGTGGTAGACCAACATATTCTGAGATCGTTCCAAAAGGTTACGTGAGGAAATACTTTCGCGTGGCTTTGATATTGCTATTAGAGCAACAAAATTGCTTGTGTGATCGCACCTCCCATCCTTATGTAGCCTTTGTCCGCATGCCTATCGAATCTTCAGTAAGTTTAGACACCCTTCACATGTTCAACATTTAGGTAGTGTTAGGTTTCTCTATGTACACCTTGTCTCCCTAGAGCATAGTACCTTGGTTCATGAGGAGCTTTGTCTTCACAAGCGTATACAGGGCAACTCATCTAATGTCTAATACTTTGCCATGACATCAACACAGGTACGTTTTTTGGCTGCCATCTCATGTGCTCTATGAGGTTGTATGAATGCATTGTCCAACTCAATAAGCTCTTTACGAGGAAGAATGCTACCCTTAAAACTTGTAACTTGCTCATTGACGACAATGAGCAAGTTACATGTTTTAAGGGTAGGCAGGACTCAAAGCCATTTGCACCAAAGAAACATTAGGCAGGACTCAAAAGCCATTGGCACCAAACATTGGGCAGGACTCAAAGCCATTTGCGCCAAAGAAAGTGACATAGAAAGTGAGCTGATATATGGTCCTATAAAAGGTACTGTAACAATAATACTACTACTACCACTACCACCACTACCACCACCACCACCACAACGGCGATGGTGGCAGCGACGACGACGACTACTACTACGATGACTACTACTATGATGACTACTACTACAATGACTACTATGATGGGTACTACTATGACTACTACGAAGGCCGCTACTAGTAGTACTACGACTATGACTACTACGACTACTACTACTATGACTATGACTACTATGTCTACTACTACAACTATGACTATGGCTACTATGACTACTATGACTATGAAGACGACGACGACTCCTACCACCACCACCACCACCACTACGGCTGCTGCTGCGATTGCGGCGGCTGTTGCGACTGCTGCGGCTGCTGCGACTGCTGTTGTTGCTACTACTACAACTTTGACTATTACAATTACTATGACGAGGACCACCACCACTACCACTGCCACTGGCACTACTATCACCACTTACTACGACTACGACTATTGCTACTATTACCATAGTTTTTCCATACGTGAACCATACTTCCAATGCATATGGGTATGGAAATATGAAAAAAGTATGAAATTTCATATAACATACCATATGTGATATCATACATCTGACAAAAAGAAGTACTAAAAATCTGAAAACTATATATAACACAAAATAACCATAAAATATAAGAGATTTAACTTGTAAGAGCAATCACACTTCACCATTGTAGACAATAGTATGACATATACCTGTCAAAATTTACATTACAATTCAGACTTTAGAATTCAGATTCTAGATAATCATGATTCATAAATATGTAGCATCATACATGTGCCATGGAGCATGCCTAATGCATGATAAACAAAAACTGTCTGCCGTTAACATTCAATTATCAGCTTTCAAGAGAATCTTCATAATCATCATCCTCCTCCTCCTCCTCCTCATCATCATCATCATCATCAATAACATCATCATCCTCAAGAATGGCATCATAATTGGGATGCAACATAATCCCATTGCATGCAATGGTGTATGCATTATGTCCTATCTATCAATGCATAAAGTCTTGATTTCATTCAATTTTGATTCATCAACACCATCCATGCTTTGCAATCTGTGAGCTCATATATAAGCCCCATGGTTGCACCTTCCCTATCACATAAATGGAGAATCTTCGAAATCGGTGCACATAGCTTCACAATAATCTTTGTATCATGCCAAAATGCATGAGAAAGCAGAATATCATGCACCTCAGTTCATAAGATTGACCTTGAGCATTTTAATTTCAGAAATTTATCATTCACAAGCAATTTCCTGAGTCCTTGTAAGCATCTATCATCCAAAAGATTCTCTAACATGATGTAATAGTATAGTAAAACGTGTAAGGGCAAGTTTTATCAAGTCCCTTGAGCTAAGGGATCTAAAAAGTGCTAAAACTTTCTCCTTTCTTGACACAAATTTCACAATCTTGCATGTATTTTCAATTACTTTAGACACCCACTCCAACATGCCAATGTCTTCAAAAAGAAGATCTAGGCAATGGTACGCACACCTTGTAAAAAATATGTGGCCATTCATTTTCAACCATTTCTTTTCTCCTTACACAATTGGATGCATTATCCAAGCAAACTTGTACTACATTTTCAAGACCAACTTCAATAATGATCTCTTTCAAATGTTTGAAAGTAAATTCACCAAATTTTTGATGACCTTATGTATCAATAGATTTCAAAAATATAGTCCCATGAATAGAGGAAGCAAGAAAGTTGATGATAGGTCTACGCCTAGTATCAAACCATCCATTAGAAACAATTGTGCATCCATATTTTCTCCACTTCTCTTTTATGATACTGAGATCATTTGCAATGACTTGGATTCAGTTTTTCTCAATGCATAAAAAGAGGGGCAGCAAAAGGACCAATATGCCCAATTGTTGCAACCATTTCCTTGAAATAAGGGCTTCTCACTTTCCAAAAAGGTATATTGTCATTATAAAAGAAGCGATAAAGAGCAATTTTGGTTTTTTTGCAAGCTTCCACATTCCATGCTTCAGATTAAGCTTGTTGGCTTATCTCCTTTTCTTGGAAGAAGAAGGATAAGCATTTTTGCTAGCTTGTCCACTTTCCTCTAAATCCACATTTCCATGCACATTGTGTATCATTTGACGGATGATCAATGCCAACATCATCCACGATACATTTGGCACATTAGGGATGCTACATCAACGTGTCCAATTGACTTCTTGACTTTTTCCTTCACATTATTGGGAACTTTACCACAAGGTGATACACCATAGCCTTGCAATGCCAAAATATGAGCTCGGATATGTAAAGGGCCTCCATCAAATTTATGTGAGCAATACTTGCATTGACAAGTAAATTGCCCTTTCCCCAAGGCCTTCACTTGGATAACATGCTCCCACTCTTGACTTTTGGTACGACCGATTGCTTTTCGAAAAATATATTCTGCTAAGAGACATAAAAAATCAAGAATTAGAATGCATAATCTTTCAAGTATATAGTATATACCATAATTATAAATATAATCACTTCAACTTGTATGATGTATCATGTGGCTGTGCATACATGTGCCTACACATGTATGATGTATGTGGCTGCACATGTTCCATTGTATGATGTATCATTATTGAATTTGTATCTATACATGTGGCTGCACATGCATGATGCATCATGCCGCAATGTGAGGCACGCCCCGCAAATTAGAATGCATAGTACATACATGAGCTCCAACTCACTAGCATGATGCATCATGCATCCTAAGAGAGTGTGTGTGTGTGTGTAAGTTGTAACAGTGTAAGGCTTAAGCAATGAGCACATAGCATACCTTTAGCCTTGAGGTTGGTCCAGTTGCGGTCGAAAACTTCTTTAGAATAGAATATAGTCGCGGGCATCTTTTTTTTTTTTTTTTTTTTCAGCACATAACTAAGCAAACGCAATCGTACGATATCAATCTTACTCCAAACATGCGCAGGCAGTTTTGTGCGTATGGAAAATTTTCCGTACACATACGAAAATAACTATGACTACTACTACTACTACTACTACTACTACTACTACTACTACTACTACTACTACTACTACTACTACTACTACTACTACTACTACTACTACTACTACTACTACTACTACTACTACTACTACTACTACTACTACTACTACTACTACTACTACTACTACTACTACTACTACTACTACTACTACTACTACTACTACTACGAGAAAGACTACCACCAGTACCACTACCACTACCAATACCACCACCGCCACGACCTAATACCACCACCACCACGATCTACCCACTAGCAACTACTACTACTACCACCCCCACCACCACCTACCACCACTACCACCAAACCCCCCCTCCCCCCAACCAAAAAAACCACTACCACCAAACCCCCCCTCCCCCCAACCAAAAAAACCACCACCACCACCACCACCACCACCACCATCACAACCACCCACCACCACCACCGCTGCCACCACCACTACCACATACTACCACCACCGACCATTGCCTACTACCTCGTACTACCACATATTATTGACTACTACCACCACCACCTATTATCGACTACAACCACCACCCATTGCCGTTGCTACTGCTGCTGCAACCGCGGCCACAACCACCACCACAAGTAACACCACCACCACCTACTACAATGATAGCAACAACAACACAACACCATTTCCTAGGTTGAAGTCATACATTCATAACATACATCAATGCTATGCATATGTTGGCAAACATTTGGGAATCTATCGTATGCATTTGGAAACAACTATGCTAAGTTGAGTATCCTTGCACAATGATGGGTGCTTCCTTGATGGGAGAGAGGAGTTTGGATTCTAGAGAAATATTGGAAAAGAAAGTGATGGCAACTAGAAATCGAATGGATGAAATAATCAAGTTACTGCATATAATATGTTGAAAGCATTCAAAACATATAGATAATGAGTTTCAACATAAGATTTCAATGACCACAGAATGTACATGTACAATGAATTTTGACATAAGAGGTCAATGACCACACAGTGCACATATATAGTAGCAAGTACAGTGTACATACATAGATTACATGTCAATGCATTATAGTCGTGCACAATTTACAATGCACATATGTTACATTTATATAGAATGTACACACATTCTGTCCAGCCAAATTCTAGGCACAAAGCAGTGTAGCACACACTCTGCATGAATAGACTATGTACATGATAAATCATTAGCGATTGAATATTGTATACATGTATGCAGTGTGCACATAGACTATTGTATATGCATAGTAGAGCCTACAAAGCTGGATGATGCTCATGATAAAAATGAAGAAACCCCCAACAATTCCTCTACAACTGAAACATAGGAAGGAACAGTAGAGATAAGTGTATGAAGATCGAGTTCTCTTCTCACATGGAAACTCTCCGGTGGATAGATGCAAGAAGGATCTATGATTATGTAAAGAGAGAGAGACATAAGGCAGGCTTCACATCTGTATGATTTTAATTTTTATTATTCTTTTTCTATATTTCTGGCCGTATGTATCCATACTACAGCAGTTGATTTTTTGTAGTACAAAATTTGTGTGCTGGCAGAGAGAGAGGCAAGCGGGTGAGAGGAGAGAGAGAACCTTTTTTTTTTTATTAAGGTTGTTTTTGGACTTGCAGATTTTGTGCAAGAGGCAAAGAATGCCGAAAGAACAGCCAAGTTTTTTGAGAATAACAAGTTTGTGAAGATTCCTAAGATATTTTGGGTATGTTGCTTTGAAAGGAGTTTGCATATCCAATTTTTTTTAACCGTGTAAATAACATGCAATTTTTAGGATAGCAGTGCGATCACTCATGTGTTTGATCTTTATGATTTATATTGAAGGATATATCATCACATCGAGTTCTTACAATGGAGTTCATTCATGGATGTAAGGTGAGATGTAATCCAAAACTACACTTACTCATTTTATTATACCAAAAACAATTGGATCTGCCTGAAAACAAGAAGAATTTCCTGAGTTTCGAAAACAATGAACTCTTCTTGAAACAAGAGGAATCTCCCTAGTCCTCACAATACAACATTGTCCACCTTAAGCATACAACCAATTAAAGAGATTACTACAAACTTAGTGGGTATGGCTTTATGCCAAAGTTCAGAAAATTTTCATACGGACTTTTATATACTGTTCTGTCATGGTGGTTAAACTCAAATATCCATGGAGAAATTGAGAGCAGAAGTTATACAATTTCGGTCTGGAAATCAAAAAAGACAAGAAGATAATTGTTTGTAAGGCTTCCTTCAGTGAGAAATTGAGAACAGAATTTCAGTGTAGAAATCAAAAGAGACAATATGATAATTGTTTGCAAGACGTCCTTCAGCTGGATCACACTGATTTGATGTCTTTATTATCTTTGTCATGCGGGTAATGGGAGATCGACCTGATTTCAGTTTACAGTTATGAAGATGTCTGGACTCTACTAATTCATTATGATATGATTATTCTACACAGATTGATGATGTGAAATCACTTCAAACAGCAGGCGTTGATCTTCTAAAGGTGAGTCATCTTTCTTATATGGATTGTGCTGTGAAGGTTCCCAAGGATCATTATATTGAGATTGGTTCAACTAGGTGGCAAGAAGTTTGGTTGAAGTTTTTGCACAAATGATCTTTGTTCATGGTTGTGTACATGGAGATCCTCATCCTGGAAACATTCTAGTGAACAACCAAAACAGGCACTTTCAAATAGGTATGTGTTCATCTGATTTATCAATCTTTAGTGAATGTATCTGATCCACTTATGAAGGCAGAAGTTTTAGTTCCATATAAAGTAGGTGAATAATAATCTAGCAGAAGGTTATGAGAACGATACATGATGTTTTTAGTTGCCATTGTACATCCATAGAAAAGTGATCATGAAGGGGAGTTAAAATGTAACAAAAATTTTGCTCTCAGTTTTCATGGGGACTTTTTGAAGGACTGAGAGAGTGAGTGTTTGTAGCAAGTGGAGAGGACTCTTTAAGTAGATGCGAGTTTGTAACTAATGGTCAAATAGACATTCTTTGAACTTTTTGACATTGGTTTAATGCAATAGCGAAATTCTTAATAGCAATTTTATATGAGTAGTGTATGTGCATCCAGAGTAGGAAGAGCTAGTTTCATAACAATAAGCTATTGAACCTATTTTTTTAGCTTGTCCAAGGAAAACATGTCAACCATCATATCTTTATTTTGTAGTTGCAACTTGCACTTTTATAACCGTTGCATAATTTTGCAAAAGAGGCGACAATAATGTTTTAAAAAGGACTGCAGTCATCTCAAACCCTATTTTTAAAGTGATAAATAAAAGTATTATAGCATATATACTGACTCTAAACAAATTGCCTTAAATATGATCCCGAGCTCTGAGCTATCTGAGCAGGTTAACTGGAGCTACAACATTTAAAAAATAATATCCGCTGCTAATGAACCAGCTGCTGATGCGAGAAATATACGTGATGCATTGAGGTTTGTGAAACTAAACTTTAAAGGATACCGTGCTGAAGGTTGTGGTTGAAAGATAGAGCAAATATGCAAGGTTAATGGCTGAAGTATTATGGAATAAGGGAGCGAATAACTGAGAGTAAGGTAGAGTTGGGTAATGAATAGAGAGGATGGGCTGAACTGCTGAAAATAATCGATGATGGTTTGAGGGTAGTCTCTGAAAATGAATCAGGCTGAAAGTTGAAGATCTGAATAGGCTGAAAAGCAGGGCAGATGATGGAGTTAATTGTGGTAAGATCTGCATGAGCATGAACTGGAGACAATGAGGGTAGGCTGAAAAAGAGTAAGAAATGGTGTATGTTGATAAAGCAAATACATGAACTTGACATGTGTCCGAAAAAGTAATCCAAAGTGTTCACCTCATAAGTCAAATGTCCAGCGTGCTAAACGAAAAGAGTCCTACATTGCTTCCTTGTTCATCTTGTCTTGAAAGTTCGAGCACATCTTTTTCGAGCATTATGCAAAGATCAAGATATGGAGTTGGGGGAAAGCAAGAAACTGATGTGTAAATAGATACTATAGAAGAAGAGAAACTTGAAGAAACTCCATGGCAAGTTCCACGACAAAGGTCAGTTTTCAGGTACAAGAAATTGTTCGCTTGATAAATGTGAACATCTAGTGATGTAGCACAAACATCAGCGACATAGAAGTTCTGATGGGGTTTTTACATGTACATTATCTAAGAGCAACAAGGACTCTTTATTACTGCTCGAAGGATAAATATATTCATCATATATGCATGACCATATTATTGCTCTATGCTTAGGTGATGAATATAGAAGTGAAACTTGTAGAAGCTCCATGAAAAGATTTACAAGTGAGGTCACACTGCATAGGCAAGAAGAGGTGAAACATGTAGTGGCAATGTAACAACTTCAACAACATGAGAAAGTACAAGGCAGCTTCAATTGATGAGCATACTCATCGGATTTGATACCCTTCAAATAAAGGTCAATCTTGGATAAAATTAGAGCTACATTTTAAAATCATCACACATGATATCTTTCTTTGAATCATATATGAAAGAAGAAATGCTTCTTTTACTCATATCATTACTTTTAGGAGTTACATGGATAAACTTGCAAGTTCCAATTCACATGTGAGACATAACATAACTAAGAAAATTTTCTCAAAGAATCTTTCACTACCTTGTCGACTACAATTGTATGAAGGGGATCTATCCCGATTCTCAAAACCGTATCCAACACAATGAACATTTTACAAAGTGTTGTGATGGATGGCTTTTGAAGATCCAAGTCTCAATGTGAACAAAAGATGCTTTGACTTTTGACTCGTCACAACCTTCACTATGAATTTCTCTTTGGTAAGAATGGTCGCAAGCCATGGAAAGCTCCCAATATCTCCCATCAAAGAGTCCAAGCTATGGCTCATACATCGGGTCAATGTCATTTTGGGGTATGCTTATTTGAGCATGCGACCATGGCCACACAATTAGATCCATTGTATGTGGTCACTTGGATAACCTTCTCTGACCTTACATCCAAGTCTCAATGTGAACAAAATATGCTTTGACTTTTGACTTGTCACAAACTTCACTATGAATTTCTCTTTGGTAAGAATGGTCGCAAGCCATGCAAAGCTCTCAATATCTCCCATCAAAGAGTCTAAGCTATGGCTCACACATCGGGTCAATGTCATTTTGGGGTATGCTTATTTGAGCATGCGACCATGGCCACACAATTAGATCCATTGTATGTGGTCACTTGAATAACCTTTTCTGACCTTACATCCGCTATTGCTTTTTTCACATGGAAAAATATGAATTTACATGTGATAATAGTTTGAGGTGCATGCATTGGAATGGCATGCAAAAATATTACTCTCCTGCAAAAGAAAACAATGATGTTGTATACGTTCTTTTTACACATATATGATCATCCATCGCATAAAATAGAACACTCATATTTCTTCCATTTAGTACACAATGATAATATCTCAATCTCTATTGCAAGCTTTTGTTTGTTAAGCTTAGTAGTGCATAGAACTCTCTAGATTGACCCTTCCAAGTTACCAATGAAGTAGCGAAAGATGCGCTTGACCACCTCCCAATGTTTGACACCTTGGCAATGCATAAACTTGCTGATTTGTGAGACAACAAATTGAATATCACGTCGAGTTATGCACAAGTAAATCAAGCATCCAAGAGCATCAAATGCATCTCTAGCATCATGAAGACTCAACCGTAAAACTGTTTCCATAGGAGTGGCAATAGGTTTGCGGTCTTAAAGGCCAAAATGTTGCAATAATGTGTCAATATTTTGTTTGACACAAAGCTATTCTGTCATCAACTTGCATAAATTGAATGCCCAAATAATGATGCAGAGCCCGAAATCTGACATTTCAAATGAGGCATGCAAATCAGCCTTAAAATCAGCAATATGCTTCTCATTAGGATCAGTGAGCAGCATGTCATCAACATAAATGATCAGAAGCACATCATTTGCACGCATAACATATAAGGTGCTCTCAGTCTGACTATTCTCAAACCATGTGCAATCAAGTAGGCATGTATCTTTTCATACCAAGCACGTGGTGCTTGCTTCAAACCATATAATGCCTTTTCAACTTGCTCATTGTTTTCATGCCCTTTTTGCACAAAACCACAAGGTTGAACATACACTTCCTTATGTAAGTCACCATTTAGAAATGTAGTTTTTATGTTCAACAGATATACATTCCAACCATGATAAGTTGCAAGTGAATAGATGCTACGAACAATAGTCATTCGACATTTTGGAGCAAAGATCTCATCAAAATCAATGCCTCTTTCTTGAGCATAACTGTTTGCAACAACACCCATTCTTCATTCTGCATAAGGTTAGTAGACTCTGTTTTAGGTGTAGAGGCCTTTGCAACCACCATTCAAGCCTCTTTCTTCTTTGCCTCTTTTGTAGCCAGTTTTGGACAATTCTTTATGACATGATCGTTTCCTTTAGAGTACTTGCAAAATGATTGTTGCTTTTCTGATTTTTTTCTTATCTTTGTCTTCCTTTTTGACTCTAGGGCATTAGGAGATTTTTGCTTGCTAGTAGATGAGCTCCATTTTCCCTTGCCCTTCAAATTAGCTAAGAAAGCTTGATCTGGAACATTTAGATCGACTTGTTTTGTCTAGATTGACCTTCCTACAACTACTCGAATGTTAAGGCATTTGGATTGCCTTTCATCATCAACCGAAGAGTAGAAGCAAAATTGTGATATGAATCTAGAAGACCATAAAGGACAGTCTGCACAAGTGAACTATCATGTAGGACTTCATCACAAGAAATCAATTACTCGTTCAAATCTTTGATCTTTGTCAAAGAACTGTCCATGGAATCTCCTTTATTCATGTGCTCACTCTGCAACAGTTTTCGGAGGTAAGCAACACGAGCCTCATTTCTTGCCTCGTATAAAGTAGTAAGTGTCTCGCAAGCATTCTTTGCTGTGTTACAAGAGTGAATGTGAGGAATAATGGCATGTTTGACAAACAAAGCTATCAATGCATGTACTTGAGCATCTCTTCCATCCCAACAAAGTTGCTATGTAATAGGTGCAACAAGAACTGAAGCACGAACAGGAATTTGAAGATTGCCATCTTCGACGGCATTTGCATCACCTTTGATAAATGTATTTGTAGGTTTAATAAGACGTTTTTCAACACCTTGCACAATATTCCATAGTCCTTTTGTAATCAATACATGACGCATCATATATGCCCATAATGGGTAATTAGTTCTATCCAATTTATCATGCACAACCAACATATGGAATACATCATTGCTTTCAGTCATGGCCATTGACTAAAATACCCTGATGCAAAAAAATGATTGACTATTGAAAAGTTGAACAGAACTACCTTGTCGAGCTCTACTAGATCTGAAGCAGACTTCAAGATGCTTGTATTTGCGAACCGAAACGTGTATTTATGTTTGGCACAAAAGGACCAAATTGCCTGCATAAGCGTTACGATAGTGCGTTTGGAGGTCGAAAGGAGCTCAGATCGTGGTTTCGACACCACACAACGAAGCTATTTTGAACTCTTGATCGCCCTGAGTGTGCTGATCAATTTTCGTGGGATTTCGAGATTGTGATCGGAGGGGTGTGAAGATGCCCTACATGAAGCAGGGACCTTCTCTCATACCAATTGTTGGAGTTTGAGGTCTAGGGAAGCACGTGAAAAGCACAAAGAAGAAGAAGAAGAAGCTTGGAGCACAACACACAATACTAAAACTATTACCGAGAAAATGTACAAAGATAAGTGACCTGTTAGGGTTATAGGCGTATATACAAGCCGGGGGGAAAAACCCTCCTAAAGAGGGAAAAAAGTGCCCCCGGTGGTCCTAGTGTGTTCACACAAATCACTACCGAAATATATCAACATCCTCATTCACTCATGCACTACCATGAGTCTCTCTCCTTGAGGTGCAAGCTCCATGCTTCTTATGTAAGTTTCCTTTTCATAATTTAGTTCATTTTATTTCATTTCTTCATTATGTCATTTCTAGTGTATCTTGAACCTCCACAGCTTGTTCTTGGCTTGCATTTATCTTGTGCCATGTTTCTCAACATGTATCAGAGTAGAGGTATTCCTTTGCATCATTTTTTTCCATCATCTTTAGGAGTTATCTTGCTTGTTCACCAATTCATCCTTTTAATTAAAGTGTTCCTAAGCACTACTTTCTTTTCTCATTAAGATTTTTGTTTTGTTATTTGTTTTCAATTTTATGCTAAAAGCATATCCTTCATCATTTTCATTTCTCTCCCTCCCTTCCATATCACATAATTATAATAAAAGTGCTTTTAGCTATATTTTGATTCTTCATTAAGCTTCATCATCATAATTTGTTTTCTTTCCTTCTTATTTTCATCAATCCCTCATCTTAGAGGTTTTCATAAAATTAAGTGCTTCAAAGCACTCTATTATACAAGGAATGTGAAGAGTATTGAGTGCATGAGTAGGGAGCGTCACTCAACTTGCTCCCCAAAAGAAGCCATTGTTGCAACAACCACCACCTATACAACAACTACCAACCCGACCATGCCCAAAAATTGACATGAGCAAGACACACATCTAGTGCTTCGACTAGAGAGTAAAGCGACAAGGTGACGTTGACTTAATTGTCATTGCTTATGATGTTTTAGCCTCCGCCCCAACAAGCTAAACTTCAATCAGGTGTCCTGCCATCGTAGAGGACACGACAAGACAATGCCATGCTGATGGAGATTATGTTGAAGCCTCTTGTAACATCTAGAAAGAGAGAGAGTCCAAAGATTGTGCCATTCTGTATTAAAGTAAAAGCACATCTGAGAGAGAGAGAGAGAGAGAGAGAGAGAGAGAGAGAGAGAGAGAGAGAGAGAGAGAGAGAGAGAGAGAGAGAGAGAGAGAGAGAGAGAGAGAGAGAGAGAGAGAGAGAGAGAGAGAGAGAGAGAGAGAGAGAGAGAGAGAGAGAGAGAGAGAGAGAGAGAGAGAGAGAGAGAGAGAGAGAGAGAGAAAGAAAGTGTTTTTACGTCTATTAGGAGGCCGAACTCGGCCTATGAGACAAATCGATGTACATGGGTGTATCTTCTGTCAATCAGAAAAGATAAAAGTGCTGAAAAGAAACTGGTTAAGCTGATATAGATCTCCGTAGTGTGCATGTGGGGAGAGAGAGAGAGAGAGAGAGAGAGAGAGAGAGAGAGAGAGAGAGAGAGAGAGAGAGAGAGAGAGAGAGAGAGAGAGAGAGAGAGAGAGAGAGAGAGAGAGAGAGAGAGAGAGAGAGAGAGAGAGAGAGAGAGAGAGAGAGAGAGAGAGAGAGAGAGAGAGAGAGAGAGAGAGAGAAAAAGTGTTTTTACGTCTATTAGGGGGCCGGACTCGGCCTATGAGACAAATGGATGTACATGGATGTATCTTCTGTCTATTAGAGAAGATAAAAGTGCTGAAAAAAAAAGTGGTAAAGCTGATACAGATCTCCGTAGTATGCATGTGGAGATAGCCATGAAGTGGGGGGGTGTATGGAGTGCGATATCTATGATAGTCTATATGCAAAAGGATAGTACAACAAGCATGAGAATGCATCTGAAACGACTAACTAGCCCCATCCTGTGCTAGTGGGTGGGTGTAAGATGTGATACATAGGTGGAGGTGGAGTCAGGGCCATCCTGATGGCTGTAGGTTGTATCGGGATCAGCGATCATCTGGGATCGTCTCTCCTCCATGGCGCGATGGTCACAAGCCTTGATCTCTTCAATCTGGTGCCGGTGAAGTCTTGGGGCCCGATATCCTATCGCATGGGGTCGTCTCCTAGCTCAAGAAGTCTGAACCTGCTAAAGAGTCACCCCTCTCAGTGTGTGGGCTGAGGGAGGGAGGGCTGAAGCACGCCGTGGAATAAAGAACTCAGTGAGCTTACTCTGTCTCCCTCCTGTATGGGCTGCTACAGTAGGCTGGAGTAGGGAATCTCTGTGACTCTGTATCTCAAGAGTCACTCCTCTGAGTGTGTGGGCTGAGGGGGGGAGGGCTGAAGCACGCCGTGGAATAAAGAACTCAGTGAGCTGACTTTGTCTCCGTCGTGTATGGGCCGCTACAGTAGGCTGGAGTAGGGAATCTCTGTGACTCTGTATCTCTAGTAAGAATCGCCCGAGCTGTCTCTGATCTCTGGAGTCCATGATCTCTCGGAGGGTGGGCTGCCCTGTAAATAGAGTCTCGTATCTGCCTCTTATGTCATCATATGCGCTACATCTGCATACAAAGTGCTCCTCATCCGCCATCTCTACTCTGCATACCCTGCATATCCGCTCCTCTCTGGGAATGTCTTCGGCTCTGCCCGTCTCAGTCTCAATCTCTAGTCGGTGTGATGAGACTCTCAACTTTCCAATCGCAACCCGGGAGCTATGAGGCATGTAAGTATCCAGTAGCGTGGTCGCTGGATGAAACCGTCCGCTAGTATGTCTAAGATCTGGTCTCGGTAGTGCGATAGTCTCGATCCCATGTGTGGTGTGTGCCATGTCTGACTAATGTAGAGCTTCCACAGATCCTGTCTGAGCACAACATTCCTCTCATGACGAGAGAGGTGGATGTGAGGTGAGTCTGGGTCATACTGAAAAGGAGGCAATCTGTCCATATCAAGTCCATAACTAGCAAACCAGACTCTAACCTGAGTGTACCAAGCTCTCTCATATCCTGACTCTGATATCTGTATAGATGCCTCAAAAGCTCTGTGTGTGAGTCTGTCTGTAGGGAGCTCCCTCATCCTCTGAATAAAACAGATAGTCTGGAATAGTGAATCTACCACCATGGGTGGTGCAGCTAGCTCTGCCCTGATGATGTCATGTGGTACCGACTGTTTCCCGTGAAATAGTCGCGAGATCATACGTACCTGTGGCCTCTCGATCGCACTCCACTCGGTGACTTTGAGGCCTCGGGCCCAAACTGTCGCAGCATACATCATAGCTGGTCTGACTAGTGTGTCAAATAGCCACCCCTTCGTGCGAGGCTCCTAGAAGTGTGCCTGGTGACATCTCCGCTTTAACATGGCTAAGGCTGCGTATCCTCGTGTGAGTCGATCAATGGCTCCCTGTCTCATACTGAAGGGGCCAGGAAAGCTCATGAATGTGACTCTGAGGTAGACATAGGAAGTGACCATAGTAAAATAGTATGCGTTTTTTATAGAAATAAAAAACGTTCTAAACGTCAGAACGTCCGGGACGTTTTTTTGCGTTTTTTTTGTCGATTTTTTTTTTCGGATTTCAGTTTTTGACGCGTTCGAGCTGCATATGCAGCATTCAGCTGTGCCTTAGCCTTTAGGTTATTGTTTGCTCTCCCTTGCCTCCTTGCCCTCTCCTCTCCCTTGCCTCCTTGCCTTCTCCTCTTCCTTGCCTTCTAAGTTCTCCTCTCCCATGCCTTCTCCTCTTTGAAGTTCGCACACACTCTTGAGTCTTGCCGTGGCCCGTGTAGAGTTTAGAATCTCTTCCCCTCTTTGCTTTCAAGTTTCACCATGGGTAGAGCTCCTGATGTCATCCGTAACCATGTGAAAATTCATAGCCCTACCTCTTGGGAATGCAATTATTGCAAGGGCATGTATGGTGGCTCGGCATACTGCATGAAAGGTCATCTCCTTGGTTTGAGAGGAAAAGGCATTGGAAAATGCACATCCATACCTCAAAAAACCGTAGAGGAGTTGACTGCGCAACTCCAGTTGAGTCAAGGAGTGGGTAATTTGCCTATGCCTCCATCATTTGAGAGCACTGTGGGTGCGAGTAATGAGCCTCTTCATGATGAAATTCTATCTCATCAAGTTCATGATCAGAGTGCATCTAAAATGCCACGCACAGATAGCATGAGTTTTGCAGGTGCCAATGCCTCTCCCTCTTTTTCACGTCATCCAACACATTCAAAGATCCCCGATAGTAATATATTCATGAGGCAATATAAAGGCTGGAGTGCAAAAGCAACATATGGAAGAGGCCACTATAGAGTTGACCAAACTCTTCATTCAGTGTGGCATTCCATTTAATGTTGCTAATACTCTTCCATGGAAGAGGGCAATGAAATCCGTTAGTAGAATAGGTGTTGCTTGGGAGGGCCCTACGGGACAAACCTTGCGCACTACTAAGCTCATAAGGCAAACAAAGCTAGTAGGGACTGAAATGTTATCCCTAAGATCTGTATGGAAGAAATACGGATGCTCTATTCTATGTGATGGCTGATCGGACATTCGTAGAAGGAATGTTTATAACATCCTTGTGTCCTCTTGCAAGGGCACAATGTTTTTACGTGCTATACCGGCCCATGCACCAGGCATAGTAGTGACAGGTGAATTCATATTCTCAAATGTTAAGAAAGCCATTGAGGATGTGGGAAGTGAGAATGTAGTGCAAGTTGTGACCGACAATGGGTCCAACTGCGTGTCGATGGGGCGTATGATTGAAGAGGCATACCCCAAGATTACATGGACACCATGTGCATCCCAAAGTTTAGATTTGCTTATGGAAGACATTGGGGCACTTCCATGGGTGAAATCGATCCTTGATAAAGCAAAATTCATTGTGAAATTTGTCACTAGTAAGCCAAAAATATTAAACATCTTTCGTGCCCACTCTACCTTGGATTTCCAGAAACCCTCTATCACACGGTTTTGTTACATGTATATAGTACTTGATAGAGTCCTTAGAGTAAGAAAAGGGCTTCTACGTACGGTGGTGGCAGAGGATTGGTACAACATTCAGGAGGTTAGAGGAGGAGACACTCTCTTCACACAGTTCTCAGCGCTCGTTATGGGGGATGATCAGTTTTGGACGAAGGGGGATACGTTGGTAGCTGCCATTCAGCCAGTGTACAATGTTCTTCGCATCACAGATATGGAGGGCAGCACACTTGGTCTTGTATACGAGTACATTGATCGTATACAAGAAAGCATCCAAAAAGTTGTCGGACTCTCGGACATAGAGTAAGTTTGTGAATTGATCATATGATGTATCATGTACTAAATTCTAATAGTAATTTATCATGATTCATATGTTTATAACTTCATTGTTTATTATATTATATATAGGAAGACCAATTTATGTGATGAAGTGAGAAAAAGATGGGATTGGTTTCATAAACCAATCCATGCCGTTGAGAAAGAAAGAGAGAAAGTGTTTTTATGTCTATTAGGAGGCCGAACTCGGCCTATGAGACAAATCGATGTACATGGGTGTATCTTCTGTCAATCAGAAAAGAAAAAAGTGCTGAAAAAACTGGTAAAGCTGATATAGATCTCCGTAGTATGCATGTGGAGATACCCATGGAAGTGGGGGGTGTATGGACTACGAGATCTATGATAATCTATATGCCGAAGGGTAGTGCAACAAGCATGAAAATGCATCTAAAATGACTAACTAGCTCCATCCTGTGCTAGTGGGCGGGTGTAAGATGTGATACATAGGTGGAGGTGGAGTCAGGGCCACCCTTATGGCTGCAGCGAGGTCAACCATCATCCGGGATCGTCTCTCCTCCAAGGCGCGATGGTCACGGGCCTTGATCTCTGCAATCTGGTGTCGGTGAAGTCTCGGGGCCCAATATCCTACAGCACCGGGTCGTCTCCTAGCTCGAGAGGTCTGAGCCTACTGAAGAGTCACCCCTCTCGGTGTGTGAGCTAAGGGGGCGAGGGCTGCTGCACGTCGTGGAATAAAGAAGTCAATGAATTGACTCTGTCTCCCTCCTGTATGGGCTGCTATAGTAGGCTGGAGAAGGGAATCTCTGTGACTCTGTATCTCTAGTAAGAATCGCCCGAGCTGTCGCTGGTCTCTAGAGTCCATGATCTCTCGGAGGGTGGGATGCCCTGTAAAGAGAGTCTCGTATCTTCCTCTGATGTCATCATATGCGCTTCATCTGCATACAAAGTGCTCCTCATCCTCCATCTCTACTCTGCATACCCTGCATATCCGCTGCTCTCTGGGAATGTCTGCTGCTCTTCCCATCTCAATCTCTAGTCGGTGTGATGAGACTCTCAACTGGCCAATCGCTACCCTCGAGCTATGAGGCATGTAAGTATCCATGTAGCGTGGTCGTTGGCATAGTTGGTACTCGTACCAGTACGAGTAGATTCGTACGTACCTCTCGTACCGTACGTACCCGTACGTATTCGTACCAATTGGTACCAAAATTTTTATTTTCCATTTTGACTTGAATTTATTAAGAAAATACATTGGTTTTGCAGCTATGCTAGTTAGAGAATAATTATCTTCATGCATAGATACAATATTATGCATATTCATGGCAAAAAGTACCCTTCATATGTGTATACTCCCATGTACATGAAAAGATGAAAAAAAAAAATTCGTACTAATATCGTACGAATTCGTACCTCATGATTAGTACGTACCTTGCATCGTACTATTACGTACCGTACCTGTCGTACGGATCGTACCTGACCAACTATGGTCGCTGGATAAAACCGTCCTCTAGTATGTCCAAGAACTGGTCTCGGTAGTGTGATAATCTCGATCCCATGTGTGGTGTGTGCCATGTCTGACTAATGTAGAGCTTCCAAAGATCTTGTCTGAGCACAACATTCCTCTCACGACGAGAGAGGTGAATGTGGGGTGAGTCTGGGTCATACTGAAAAGGAGGCAATCTATCCATATCAAGTCCATGACTATCAAACCAGACTCTATACTGAGTGTACCAAGCTCTCTCATATCCTGACTTTGATATCTGTATAGATGCCTCAAAAGCTCTGTGTGTGGGTCTGTCTGTAGGGAGCTCCCTCATCCTCTGAATAAAGCAGATAGTCTGGAATAGTGCATCTACTACCATGGGTGGTGCAGCTAGCTCTGCCTTGATAATGTCATGTGGCATTGACAATTTCCCGCGAAATAGTCGCGAGATCATACGTACCTGTGGCCTCTCGATCGCACTCCACTTGGTGACTGTGAGGCCTCGGGCCCAAACTGCCGCAACATACATCATAGCTGGTGTGACTAGTGTGTCAAATAGCCACCCCTTCGTGCGAGGCTCCTGGAGGTGTGCCTGGTGACATCGCTTTGCGGAAGTCCACAAAGCAACAATATAATCTCTTCTTCCGCACCCTTGCCCCATCAATGAGGCAGCGCAAAATGAAGATGTGATCAATAGTAGAGAAAGCTCGACGAAAACCTGCTTTGCCTCGTGCTCGTAGCCCCTCAGTCTCTGCATATGAACTGAGCTCAATCTCATCTCCGCCTCAAGTATGGCACCCTATAGTTTGGCCATGGTGTGGCCAATCATGATGGTCCTGTAGTTCCTTGGGTCCACGGTGTCGCCAGATTTGTGGATAGGCACAATGGTGTGCATAGTCCACTCCTCTGGGAAGCCCTCCCCTATAAGCCCGGTTGAAGACATGTGCAATCAACGGGGTTATAGTGGAGGCTGCGTATATGAGATGCTCGCTTTGCAATCCCGTGTGGTCTGTCGAACGTCCATGTCGTAGTCGTCCTATGGCCCTCTCAACCATCTTTGCTGTGAAGAGAGAAGAACTAGTAGGGCGAGGCTCAAGTGGCTGGGTAATGGGAGGCTGCCCAGGTACCTCATATAATCTCTCAGCATAATCATGCCATGTGTGTAGGTCCCCAATAGGTGTGGTCGAGTGTGGCTGTCGTAGGGTACGCCATGCTGCAACACTGTCCATACTCATAAAGAGATGATATAGCTCAAGCTCCTGTGCCTCCTCAAAGGCTCACCTCTTCTGACGCGTGAGGGTCTTCATCCATCCCCTGGCCTCTCTCTCTGTGATCTCTCCCAATGCTCGTTGAGCTCGTAGTCGGCGGTAAAGGTCTCTACATTCCTCATCATACCAGCGATGTTGTGGCATAGTCCCGGGAGGAGGTGTGTGACCAGAATGGATGCTGTGTGGGAAGGAGCTGATGGCTGATGTATGAAGGACTGATGCTATCTGTGAGGTGAGTAGGGATAGTGAAGTGTCAGGATGAAGCAAGAGAAGATCCTTCTCGACTCGAGCCGCATATATGTGAGCTAGCTCGTGTGTGAAATGGATGGTGGTGTGTGGGATGCGTGCTGCAGGTGTGGGTGGAGGGATGTCTCCCTTGAGGGAGAGTGCGAGGTACATGTGATCGGTTCCAATGGGTATGGGTGGGATTGTGAATGAGGTAAGTAGGTGGATGGCCTCTCTGGATCCCATGACGTAATCTACTGTACTCCCTCCGCCATCTTCGACTGAGTGTGGTATGCATGCCAATCCTCCTGATGTAGGCCACTGAGCCATCCCGTTATAGATAACGAGGTTATGTCGAGCCTAGTCTGAGTAAATGAGTGCCATAGTGAGTGTGTGTAGAGTCAGCTGAAGCTCGGGCTGTAGACTCATCCTCTATGGTATGGAGTATCTGTGGGTCTTCTTGATCAAATATCTCACACTGATCACTGCTTGTCCTTGCATTGAAGTCTCTCGTAAGGAACACTTCCCCTAATGCAGAGTACTCTCTAATCTCTTCTGACAAACAAGTGTATGGTGAGTCCTCCTCTCGATCTATGATAGCGAACCGCGAGCTAGAAGGAGCAAAGTAGCATAACGCTATGAAGATAATCTGCTCCTGTGAGAGCCGGAGCCGAATCCAAAGATATCTGGCATGTGAGTCACGTGCGACTATATGTATCCTGCTCTGAAGTCCATCTCTGAAGAGTATGGCTACTCCTCCTCCTGATGCTCTGTTGGTGTGTTGCCCTGTATGTGGACTCCCACTGGAAACCGTGGACTCGAGGTAGGCTCCGGTATGGGCTCTCATGTGTCTCTGTCAGCATAATGATGTCTCTTCCTCTGCGCACCTCTTCTAACCTCTCTAGATGTGTCCATAGATCTCCATTGCACTTCCAAACTGCAAGGTGTATCTCCTCGAGTGTCTCACAAGCCGCGAATCCCTATGGGATAACCTTGCCATCAATGATGACACGACCATCTCTGTATGAAGCCTTTTTTCCTTCTTTGCGAGCTTGGTGTACTCTCGGCATGCATGCACGGCGATGTGCTACTTGCATGGGTGTGAGATCATCATCAAGGTAGATGGGGGGGCCATCAAGTGCTCTCAAAATCACCCTCTTGCGAAGGAAAGTAGATTTTACATTTTCTGAGGGGAAGTGTAGAATGAGAGCTCTCTTTTTCGTGGGGTCTCGCCCTGTTCTCCAAGACTTGATGAATGGGGGGGACTCCTCTTTGTAGCCGAGCATCTTGCATAGTGTCTTCCCATCGGACTCGGGGGTAGAGCCCTCTTTTTCTACAATGCCCGTAATGCGTACATTGAGACGACGGGATGGCGGGGGGGGAGGGGGGGGGGGAGAGAGAGAGAGAGAGAGAGAGAGAGAGAGAGAGAGAGAGAGAGAGAGAGAGAGAGAGAGAGAGAGAGAGAGAGAGAGAGAGAGAGAGAGAGAGAGAGAGAGAGAGAGAGAGAGAGAGAGAGAGAGAGAGAGAGAGAGAGAGAGAGAGAGAGAGAGAGAGAGAGAGAGAGAGAGAGAGAGAGAGAGAGAGAGAGAAAGAAAGAAAGAAAGAAAGTCATATTAACATCTTCTGGAGGCCAAACTTGGCCTATGAGACAAAAAACCATGTACAAGTGTAGTAACCCTGTGTAGAGGATAAAATGAAATAAAAGGTATATCGCGACACAAAGATATATAAGGCTGGAAAAGGATGGGAAGATGTGGCTCTGACTCCGCAGATAGTGGCCACCTAATACATGGGGGACATGTGAGTAAAAGTGTGAGTAAAACACCCTAGCTACTGGTGAATGGGTGGGGGTGGGTGTAGTATGTGGTACATCGGGGGTGGTCTGAGTGCCTCCTGAAGGAAGACAACCCATGGGGTGGTGGTGCGCCTATGCTCCATTATGTGGTCGTAGGCTGTCCTGATGCGTGAGATATCCTCCTGATATAGTCGTGGTCGATGATATCTGCCCATGCGTGGTCGGCGCCGTGCTCTCTGTGCTGCTGCCTGCTGGAGCGTGAGCCCTATAGGTGGACCTGTCTGATGTAGCTCAGCTCGCTGAAAAAACTGGGTAATGGTCTGCTGTGTACTCACTCGTGGCTGATGTGTGGGCTGGAGTGATCGATCTCGCCTCTCGTATGCTGCCGCGAGGAAGCGTCCTAAGCGTCGTTGGTCTCCCATGGTCATGCATAACGGGAGTGACTCCTCTATCTGGAACTGTGCTCGTAGGTCTAAGTATGCTGGGCATCTGATAACAAAATGCTCCTCACTCTCTACCTCTGTCTCGCATACTGGGCACCACCTCTCCTCACGGGGGACTCCCTTGGATCGACCCCTCTCAATCTCAAGCTGGTGCGATGAGACCCGGAGCTGCCCAATGAAAGAGACTTTTTAATGTCTATTAGAGGCCAAAATCGACCTATGAGACAAAACATATACATCAGTATGATCCAATCCACGTCTCCGTATCTCCATGTCATGGTGTGCGTGCGTGAATCGCATGAATCTCTCTCTGGTGGGGATGGGCTCTCCGTAGTGGGGGTCTCGGTCGACGCTGTCGTCTAAGCTCCTTTGCTCTCTGTAATGTGACACCCCGCGTCGAACTGGGTCCTCGGATGGCTGTGGGTCTGAAAAGATCTATAATATGAGTTTGGGGGGCCCAGATGTATCTCCATCTTCCGGAGAAGTGAGGCATGGCGGTGCTGGAGCTCTACTAGGAAACGGCCTAGAGGGCGTTGGTCCTCCCTCTCCAATAGAGCCCTGATCTCTCTGGGCCCCTTGAAGAGCTGTGGGTGGCAGTCTTTGATATCCTCATATGCGTGGCATCTACATGTGTAGTGCTCCTCGTCCTCCACCTCCTCTCGCCATATCCTACATAATCTCTCGTCCTTGGGGGTATGTGTCCCTCGCCCAACCTCAATCTAGAGCTAGTGCGATGATACTCTGAACTTCCCAATGACCACTCTCTCTGCTGGTGCCATGTATGTATCATAGTTCAAAGTGAGTTTTAAAAACGAGTTTTAAAAATGGGTTTTAAAACGTTTAGTACGTAGGGTACTAAGAAAATGGAAATAAAAAACGAGTATTATATTTTGTTGCAACATTAAATTGTTTTTTTTCAAAAAAACCATGAATAATGCATGTCTAACATTCATTTACATATGTAGTGGTGAAAACACATAAAAGGCTGAATCTACAACCTTATAGAACTTAGAAGACAATACTAGATGTATATATCAATGATGAACCGTGAATGTCAGAACTCATGAGTCATGACTCAAGTCTCATGCAAAAATGGTAAAACCATATCATAAGTCTAAATCCAACAAGATACATCCATAGTTGTTTACTGACGCGTCAGTAAACCTTAGCTGACGTTACTTACTTCGGGTAGCTGACGGCGGTAGCTGACTCGTTACTGACGTGACTATTGCAGGTGTACTTTTTACACATAATTTTTACCCGAGACTTTCCAGTTTTGCTCATTTTTTGCCTGCACACATACATGAGCTGGATCCTCTTTGCCTTAGCTTGCATACCCACAGCAGAGCACTCTTATGTTTGCCTGAAATGTTGAAATCTGAGCCCTGAAATCCCTCAGGTTAACTATGAAAGGGCAAAGCTAAAAATACCTAAGGTATTCAACAGAAAAGCCTGAAGCTACTTACCTTTTTTTTAAGGTGCCTAAAGCCTGTAGGCTTTATTAATAGCTATGGGTCTATGTTTGTACATGTGTATTTCATCATTCATGCATGTTTTTTCGTCCCTGTGCAGTTCATCACATGTATATACAGCTGTTCAATTGTGATTTATGATAGGAAGTTTGTATATGGGAGGAATCAAACTTGTCAGTGATTATTGAGGTGGTACATACTGTAGCTGTTGTTCAGTTGTTTGGAAGGCTGAAGCTTGAATGAATCAAGATTCAAGGGTTGTTGAACTTGGAACTTGGCCCACATTATGCTGTAGCAGTAGGTGAATTAGGGGCTTGGATTTATCAACTCCTGAGTCCTGTCCATATGGATTCCAGTTTTCAATTTTGTAGCATTCATATGCTGCAGCATACATCTAATTTGTCATACAGCAGTTATATGAATGTCATGGATGATGGAATTTTCTATGTTGCATCTTTCACCTTGCCATAGGGCTCTTTGGTTTAGATGTATGTATGTATAGTATACATGTCTTTATACATGCATATGAATTATGATATATCATGTAGCCTATAATTCTTTGATTAGGTGCTGACATGCTGCACTTCTGACATAGCAATGTGTTGTAACTTGTAGAAGACAAAGGCCATGGCAGTATTTGTGGCCAGTGGACTGAATTAACATTTAAAAATGTGCATACGAGCCTCCTCTCACAATTGAACAAGTGTATACATAATACATTGTACTATGTGACATTATCAATCACAATGTTGACTGACCATCATCATGTGATATGTAGTGGATGAGAATGTGTGATATTATCTCAATTTATCATGATTTATCATACATCTATACGGCCTTTTACCTCTATGATGTGCCACATACTAGGTCTATTTTGAGCTACTTGAGTTTTATCTTTATCTTACTTGATAGCCATCATCTTTAGTCTTAAATCCTCACTTTTTTGATGTATTATCATTCATGAATGATGAATGATGTTTTTGTACTTATCTGATTGTCGTTGGTAATGTGTATGCACCATTCTACTATGGTCACACTGTCACACTATCAATGTATGATTCTGACATCAAATATGATTAAGATAATGTTTTCTCATGGATTTAATGTTATCAAACTAATACTATTGCTACCATGGTGTTTCTACTCTTCCTTTTCTTTACTATTTTTGGAAAAAAATTAGGCGGCGTCAGATAACGTCAGAAACGTTTTACCTTACTCGTCAGACGTCGGGTAAACGTCAGAAGTCAGAAGTCAGAAACCCGTCAGAAACAACTATGGATACATCCATGATCCAACTGATCACTATCACACTATCACACAAACTAAAGTCTAAGATGACTTTGCAATGTCCTCGGTAGAGACATCATCTATGGGCTCATCATCAAATGTGCTAGCCCATGAAGATGTACTATCTGAGTCTGTATGGCCAAATGTAGCTGCAATCTCAGCAATGTCTCGCCCGAAGTCATCATCTCCACTAGAAGATGAGGCTGAATCCTTCTCCCAATCCTCTCGAACAACTGGATGATCTCTCTGAGTGGTAGAGGATCCACCACCCCTTCCATGACGTGGTCCACCCCTTCTTGAAACATACTTCTGTGCATGCCGGCTAGTGGATGGTAATGATGGATCACCTACATAAACAATACATATATATGAGAGAAAATCGTAGCAATGGGCATACTTGTGTTACGTAATACTAAATAGTATTACAAATTTACAATTTACACGAGTGTGGCTACGAGTCTGTCGTACAAATCTTTGAGACTCCTCTGCAAGCATGGCAAAGATATCTCTCTCTTCCTGAGGGATTTGAGAAATATCTTTGACTTTACTAATATCAACTAGATCAACATTTACGTGCAAAATTCAATTTTTTAATCAAAATTCAGTCTAGACTCTAGTAAATAGCTTTAAGCTTTCATAAAACTTCAAAGTTAGAACTTATCTATAGTGGAGCTATGTTGATCCCTTTAATCTCTAACAACTTGAGGTTACAATGGCAATAAACCAATCTTTC
>MU260053.1:257500-487500 GCA_020310875.1 Ceratopteris richardii
TTTTACTTATTTTGGTTGTTTATCACATATGGTATTTTAGATCATATTCTTTCCATACTTCCATACTCTTATCGTATGCAGAATGGAAAAACTATGTATGCACATATTACTCTTATCATATGCAGAATGGAAAAACTATGTATGCAACTTGTCTAAATATATAGATGGAGGATTATGTGTTTTTACCAACTTTAAATGTTGTTCCCCCTGCCCCCCTTCAGCATTTCTATGCATACTATCATTTTTGTAATATTTGTAATCTATAAACGAGATTATATGTTTGCCATCTCTTCCATGCTTAACTTATCTCTAACATTTGACCTCTTTTGGGAATGAATTGTCAGATAGAGTTACTTTCAGAATACCAGAAATCAATCTACTACAAATTCATCTACGATTGGGTAAGTAAAATATTAAATGTTTGTCTATTTTTAAGCATATACTTTCAAACATCATATATTGTTCTCTGTTCCAACTACAGTGGGAACCAACTAACTTTTGCTAACTTACAACATTATGGGCTCTTGTAGGATCACGTATTAGCTTAGGACAAATGTAGAAGTTTTACATCTTTGCTTTGGTTGAACTCCACTTCGAGGAATTAATGGCTCTGCATGCTATATATCTCTTTTTTATGGTGGTTCTTGTACTGGGCATAAAATTGATGCAAATTTTTGTGGTTGTCTTGTAGAGCTATTGGAAATGCAATACAGAATAAAGGATCTCTACAGATCCTTTTTGAATTTGCTTCAGAGACTTTTCAAAAGTTTCCCACAGTTGATTTAGGGCCCCAGTTGTTTTCCTGCCATTTTTTATGAGGAGATAGGACTACACCACAAGGTTGTCTTGGATGGATTATATTTTCCTGTGCTTGTATCATCTGCTATATATTGATGTGTATACTGGATAATTTTAGCTTGATGTTTTGAAAGACACTGAATGTAGACAAATTGGTTCTTCTTATACCACATGTTCGCGATTTCTAGCTCTGCAAACATTGACTACTAAATCTTTTCATATAAAAATCTTGCGCAGACATTAGGTTTTACTATTGTGGAACAAGTAGCTGTAGTACTGCTTGCTTCCATATGCGGCACAGCCGTTTCATTGCATATTTTGCACTGTCAGTACTAATAATTCTTAACTTGGATCTTAAATTATAACTGAAAGCCTTATTCTAATAATCATAAACTTTATAAAAAAAGCCTAACCGTAATCATAAAACTTACCTAAAAGCCTAACCGTTTCCTGAATTTCAACTAAAATTTTAACCTTGACACTAAGTTTTAACTAAAAACTCAAACCTAAACAAGCACATCACTCTAGAAGCTTCGTGAAAGTAGCATTCTAATGAATGTATATCGTTAACCTTGAATTTCAAATTAGAAGCTAACCTTAACCCTATTGCTGAATTTCAACTAGAAACCTAAAGATAACTCTAAATTTGAACTCAAAACCTAACCCTCATCCTAAAATTTAACTAAAAATCTAATACCAACCCTAAATTTGGGCTGAAAACCTTACAATAAACTGGCACGTCACCTTTCAGTCACTAGTATAGTGCATTCCTGAGGATGAGCAACTCTCTCAAGTGCTTGAAACTTATTTTCTCAATTAGAATCAAATTTGTAATTGGAAAAATTTGAGCACAACCAAATGATTGTTTGTTAGTCAATGCAAAAGTTGGCGTATCTTGGATGTCACATGAGTTTGGATGAATCCTGTTTTTGTCTGCCCCATTGCTAATACATACTTCTAATCATATTATTTTCACATAGTAACGGTCATATCTAAGCATTTTCTCATGCCCAAGTGGTTAATCTACGATAGTAGCTCATGACTGACAATTGATAACCTGAAGTACTCATGCACATATTTGAACATGCTAGATGGGTAGCTTGGTGATTGTGTTTTGTAAAGGATTGTATATATGAGTTTGTACGTGTCATCTAGTTTGATTAATGAACACTTTTTTGTATTCATGTGATTGCGAACCAAACATATGAAAATGTTGGATTTGGCTTTTCATAGTTGGTTTTTGGCTGCTGAAAGCTATCCCACTCGGATTTGCGCCACGTATGATGTGTGCTGTGATGAAAGTGCATTTTGACACATGGTACCTATTGCAATTTCAAGGTCTTCAAATTAAAATGTACATTAATTTCCAATGACTATAATGGGGTGTTCATATGTACATGGTATTATGTCCAACATATAAGCACATATGATGACTTTAAATGGTCATAATGTGATGCATCATGCATACATGTATGTACAGTTCATAAATCTACATATGTTTTGAACATTGCATCATGCATATTGCATGCTAGACCTATAGTCTATGCATATGTTGAGGATATGTACTATGTACCATGAGTTTTACTTTTTTTTTTTTGTCACATGTGATAATATGTGGTATTTTAGATCATAAATTTTCAATATACATGTGTTGAAGATATGTACTATGTACCGTGAATTCTACCTTTTTTTTTTTTTGGTCATGTATGATAACATGTGCATTTGAGATCATAAAATTTCAATACGTCCACACTCTTTATGTATTTGCCGAGTGGCCTTGTCTAAACATGTAGGATGGATGATTATGTGTTTTATTGATTAATTTTGGTATGAATGAGATTATAATATTACTACCTTTTCTGCACTCTTTTTTTTTTTAGATGGACCTCTTTCGGGAATAAACTGTAAAGTAGATTTATGTTTAGAATACTGAAAATGGATCAACTGCGAATTCAACTACTATTAAATAAGTAACATATGAAATGGTATTTTCTACATCCAAGCATTGAAAATTGTTCTCCACTCAAGCTATAGTGGGAACCAAATAGCTTTTGCTAGCCTACAACATTATCAATATTGATAGGATCGCTCATGGACATCACTTTCACTTGTAGCAATTTGTAAGATCTTTACTTAGGTCGCTACTCTTGAGGAACTTAGTGTTTGCATGCTGTATATCTCCTTTCCCTTTCTTACCTCATTTTTGTATAATTTGTCGACATTTGAGTATTTTAACAATGTTTCTACAAGATGAGGTTTTTGTCATTTCTAGAAGTTTTAGTTTTGTTCCGATTAAGAACAACGTGCCCTTAATATTTCCTTCATTTATGAGTATCTTCATAAGATATTGTGTCTCTCCCTTCTTATGCTCCATGCCTTGCTCCAGTTTGTTTATTTTTTCTTTATGCTTCACTTCATATGATCGTGGTTTTTCTTTCCTCTTTTCATTTAGGGTTTTCTCATTTTGTATATGTGTTTACTTATATTTTTTAGTATCCCTATTCAAGAGCTGATTTCTTTGGAGGTCACCCGTTTGGGAATTTTTTCTTGCATGAGATCACATAATGACAAGGTTTCCAGAAGTTGAGATAATTACCCTACCCTCAGAATTTATTGTGAAAGGCTTGTGAACTAGGAAACTTATGAAAGTCTCATAGAAAAGCACCATTTCAACTCACAAGTTGGGCTTACCCCAACATTTAATATCTGGCAACCATCGAAGATTCTCAATACAATAACAAGAAAGTGGGGTTGGAAGCCACATTGAATGGCTTCCACATGTACCTTACTTGAGTTATTTTCAAGGAGATTTTTTACATGACAATGAATCTCAAGCTAATCTCCATACCAAGCATGAATTGATCATAATCACATTCTTATATTCTGTAAGTTTTATCATAATCATTTTCAAGAATGTAAAGGTATTACTAGAAGGTTTTTCATATTTTATTCCTTCCCACAAGTTTGCATTAAGTCTAAAGGTTGGTTTTTGGTGTCTATAGACTACATAGGCTCAATATTTGCTTCATTGCATAATATCATATTCAAGGGATGGCATGATGATTGTTTTTTGAAAGATATGCTTGTCATTGTAACCCTCTTCAAATTTTAGTGTTTCCTAACCACTTGTGTTATAGGGAGATCAATATACATTTAGATTACTAAAATAATATCTCAATTATCTTAAGTATGGATTCATTTTGTTTGCTAGTGGATCTATAAATTTTATGCTTACTTATATAGGGATGAATTTTTGTTTTGATTCTGAGTCTTTACCATTTCTTAATTTCTTTATGAAGATGGTAGAATGAAAATATAAGATCCCTTTGAATAAGTTTGTATACATGTAGCTCTTTAATCTTGATATAGGCAAAAAACCTTTCAACTTTTGAACCAAGGTATGTACGGAAATTACATTTGCAACTATCAATTTTTTTAATACAAACTAGAGGACAAGGTGGTTATAGTTTCACCAAGGCTTTTAACTCTTTCATCAATTAAAGAAGTACAATGAAAATATGGGAGAAATATCTATCATGGAAGATGCTCCAGCAAAAGCATGATTGATAGAAATATAAATAACCTAATTAATGTTATTGCAAGACGATGAAGAAATTTTTTTCATAGTGAAAAAGAACCAAGAGTATACAAAACTCATACATATTGATAGGTCGAGAAAGGCATAGTGAATTATAGGAAAAAAAACTCAAAACTCAAACATGTGCTTGATCGCAAAAAAGAAAAAAGTTTTTGACACTCTTATAATAGGAAAACTATCCTAGGATTGAATGGAATCTAGTGGGCATATATGATGATGACAATTCTAACAGATGGAGCTTAACTTTGGATATGTCAACTAAAGGTAATATATTTTCTCTCAAATGTGTGATTTGGTAAACACCTTGTGGAAGCAGTCGGATCACTTTGTATGGGCCTAACTATTCCCTATTATAAGAGTGACTATCACTCTTTTAATAGGAAAACTATCCTAGGATTGAATGGAATCAAGTTGGTATATAGGATGATGACACTTCTAAGGGATGGAACTTAACTTTGGATATGTCAACCAAAGGTAATATATTTCCTCTCAAATGTGTGATTTGGAAAACACCTTGTGGAAGCACCTGGATGACTTTGTATGGGCCTAACTACTTTGGCACGAGTTTGGTTAACACAAGTAGGAAGTGATATAATAAGACCAAAGACTCTTGTATTACCTATTTAGCTATTAAGTGTCTTATCATGAAGTCTTTTATGCACCACTTGCCTATGTTCTAATCTCTTCATATCCTTTGCCCTGCATTCTTCCAAAGCCCCTAGTCTTCTTATGTGAGGATCAATAGCATCAATATATATTTCATAAGGTCCTTCATTATGAATTCAAAAAATGAAATAGATTATTTTCATAAGCTAACAAAAAATGATTTTCACTTGTAGTACCCTTTTTGTGTATTTTAGATATCTCCAATAGTAGATCTTGGCCATGAAACCTAGTGATTGAAAGGAAGCTGCACATTAAGTTGTTCAAAATCTTATTAGACCTTTTTGCCTATCCATTAGCCATAGGATAATATGCACATGACTTCTTGTGATCAATCTTGTGCCTGTCAAAAATATAGTATATCAATCAATTTACATAGTATGTGGCTTTGTCACTTATAATTTTTAGATGACACCCAAACCTTGAAAAAACATTTTATATATGAAGTCCATCACAGCAAGATGTGAGTTTTTTCCCTACCTATTTAGTACAATAACATGGGTCCGTTCATATGTACTTTTGTTCCCAAGTTGATCAATTGGCTTGATGGGCCCAATGAAGTCAAGATCCCATCTCTTGAAGGGTTGTAATCTAATTGTTATCACCAATGGTTGGAAAATTTGCATTAAAGGTTGAGGCATGAACCTTTGGCATGTGTCACATGTTTTCTAATATTTGATTGCATCTTTGAACAGACGAGTCCACTAAAACCCTTTGTTTTAGAGTTTGTGCACCAAATCCTCTAACTTAAGGTGTACTTGACTATGAGTTGCTTCAAGAAAAATGGTTACTTCATGGTGAAACATACATCTACATAAAATTCCATTTGGGTAATACTTGTAAAGCTTGTCTTTTATGATAAAATATGATTCACTTTTAAATAGAAGCTTCCTTTTCTCTTATGGTGATGAGTTGAGGGGAAACACTGTTGAGGTGAGAAATTGTACTACTTTTGTGTGTAGTGAGACTGAGGAACAATATGAAAAAGGAGAGTTTCAACAAGCTCATCATCTATAATTGTATGCTTCTATTCTTGAAAGAGAAGTAACCAATGCCATACTATACCTGCTACACTTGGCTTATTGATAAAATAAATTAGAGTTTGATGGTTACAAATGACTATGAAATGCACACCCAAGAGATAGTGCCTCAATTTTTGCAAGGAAAATACGATGGACAAACTTTCTCTCTCAATGGTCTTTTAATTTATCTCAACCTTGGGAATAGGCTACTTGGATATGCCATTTGCTGATTTTGTTTTCTTTGTGTGGACGATTGTGTGAGTGTTGCACCAAGGCTCGTAGCTTTGTGCACATGAAACTCAAAGGAATAATTAGGAAGAGTTAGAAATGGTGCAATAGATAAGCTTTTTTTGAGTTTATTGAATGCATTTTTATGATTTGAAATTCCATGAGAATGGTAGTTTCTTGCTTGTGAGTTAGAAAGATCGTTAGGCTGTCTCGAATTACATTTGTATAAATATTTTGTGATACCTTGCATATCCTAGAAAACTTTGTACTTCTTTGGGAGTATGAGAGCATAACATAGAGAATATGGCTGAGACTTTAGTAGGATCAACAGTTATGCCTCAGGCTAATACTATGTGGATGGCCAAAAATTGACATTTTGCAAGTTTTCAAATTTGTTTGTTGACATTGATTGAAGATTTCTTGTACAATGACACATGTCAAGATTTCATTCTTAAGAGAAAAAAACAATCCTGAGCTTTGATAATCTTCCAACGAGGTAGGGGAAACCCTACCATATACCCATCAACACTAGATGTTGATTGTTTAGTGTATGGAAAATGAATGATTTTCAATTGGTCATTTCGTAATCTAATATTGATTTGAATGAGCTTGTAGAAACTAACCTTATGTTGACTGTTATTCAATTTCTTTTTCATACATACTAGTTCAAATGCACATGGTTGAGGATGAGGAAATTGGTTCTTCAAGTCCTCCCTCAACTTTCCATAAGACTCTTTGATGACATCCTCCTACTTTCTTTGACTTCTTTGCGATGTTCTTGTTGATTCGTCTATTCATCTTGGTTTATTGCCACTTTAAACCTTGCCCTAGTCATCATAGGCTCCAGTGGAGAAGGAAAAATTGAGCTTTGTGGATCCATACCTTGCCAAGCAGTGGCTACAATCATATGAGTGGGTGTTGTGAGAGCAGTTTTCTAGATGTGTCCATACTCTTTGTAGTGGTAGCATATAAGTGAATAAGTATAAACACATATGGTTGCCTTGGATGTCTTTGTCTATTCTATCAATTTTTCTCCCTTCCTCTGAATTGGATGTACTAGCATAGAATTGGGGAGTACCTTTTTTAGTTGAATGAGCTCCTTTGAGATAATGTTAATCTTGAGCTTTGCACCTATTTTTGTTGCAAAATTGGCATGTCAACTTATTGGGATAATCCAAAACAGAGTGACCACTACTACTACTACAAATGGTACACCACATTTTCCTTCAAATCTCTTGTGAGTTGCATAGTTCCTCTACTTCTTTGAAAATTTGTGCAAGTACATTATCATTATGTCATGTTGTTTGTGTAGGTACATTCTCCATTTATTGGGATCGTTGCATCTTTAGGGCATCTAGTTCCTTTTTTAGTTGCTCAAGTGGGTCCTTTTAGCTTTCATATATGGGTCGATTACTTCCTTTGAAGTGGATTCAATGTTCTTTGATGCATGACATAGTAGATCCAAACTCTTTCAATGTAGAGTCCAATATGAGGTACACTCTCAATTTTCGTCGAGAGCACTTGGACACGACTTCTCGATCCATTTCTTGATAATGAAGTCCCCTAGTGCATGTGGTAAGCATGCATCTAGGGACTTGGCACTAGTGTATAATTCATGAAAGGATTAATCCAATGGGAGCCATATATTTTTCCGGTTCGTCCAAGGTTGTGTGGATGAATTGCTCAGCTAGAATGTGTAAGAAATTGCAGTCTTGATCTCTTATCAAGTGTGTCCATGCTTTTACTAGATATATCACTCGTGTGCTAGTACACCCAAGGTAGATGGGAATAGGCCCACTAGAGATTCTTCTATATGTTGTTAACCTCTTCCACGATGTAAGGAGAAGAACGTTCTTACATGGTACATCCTCTTACAACAAACCTATAAACGTATGAAACTTAATGTTAATTTTGGTGACAACTCTTCTCTTCTAAAAGTTCTCTTTAAAATACCTTTGGACACTATGAGAGATTCTTGTGATGTATGTAGAGATGCCCAAAAGGAACTAGAACACTTCTTTTTAGAGGCCATGGAAGACCTTTGCATGGCTCGATGGATTTCCCAAGGACTCCCAAGGTGGCTACCCAAAAGTGGCACCTAGCCATACTATCTCAGATATCTAACGAGGTGGGGTAACCTACCCATGTCCCCTTTCACCACTATTTTCTTTTGCTCTTTAGATCATCCTTAATCATAATTGAGTCTTCATACACACACATAGTGATGTGAAACATCACCTTAATAGACCACATCTCAACTATGGGTGACTCCACAATAGGGTGACCATCTAAGCCAGCTTATAGGAAATTTTGCGTGACCACCTAAGCTAGCTTATAGGAAATCTATGCAACCACTATTTCGTTCTAGGCAAAATATGGGTGATCAACTCCTTGACCTAGCAAAAAAGGGCAACCAACCACCCATCCTATGGACACAATATGGATGATCACCTCTTGGACATGCTATGGGTGACCAGTTGTTCGATAGGTTAATAGGTCAATAGGTTTCCATGGGAGTGTCAATAGGTTTGTACTCTTCAAGGCCAAAATGCTTCAATAATCTGTCCATGTATTTTCTTTGACACAAAACTATTCCCCTATCGACTTGCATAAAATGAATGCCCAAATAATGATACAAATGCCCAAAAATAGACATCCAAAAAGAGGAATGCAAATCAGCCTTAAATTCAGTAATATGCTTCTCATTAGGACATATGAGCAACATATCATTAATGTATACAAAAATGATCAAAATTACATTATATACACACTAAGATGCTCTCGATTGGACTATTCTCAAATCCATGTGCCAGCAAGTAAGCATGCATTTTTTTCATACCAAGCATGTGGTGCTTGCTTCAATCCATACAATGCCTTTTTCAACCAGCACACTTATTTTTGCCTCTTCTATGTCAAATTCTCTCATCAATAAGTGTATCATGTAAATCTGCATAAAAAATACGATGATTTGCATCATCATCTGAAACTTGTAAAGGTTTAAAAATACCCTCATTAGGAGGAGCATTAGACCATCCACCTATAAAAAGAGGCAACCAAGTGACAAGCACATCCTTTGAGTTTCCTAATGTCTCCTAAGTACATGAGAGTAAGAGCTGAATTGCATCTTCCACAAAAACAATATCATGACTGATTATAATGAGTTTATTGTGTGGAAGATAGAGATGATAGCCTTCACTTACAAGTGTACCTAACAAAAATGCATTTCATAACCCTATCATCCAACTTTCATGTTGTTGTTCAGGTAGTAATGCAGATGCTAGACAACCAAAAACATGTAGATGAGCAATAAATGGATTGTGACCATGCAAATCCTCACATGGAGTGATAGATTTCAGTGCTTTTATGGGACACTTATTAAGTACAAATGCTATACACACATAACAACCTTGACCCAGAATGTATGTAGTAAAGTTTGACTTCTCCCCATACACCTTGCCATTTCCATGAGAGATATATTCTTCCTCTCAACAATCCCATTTTGTTGATGTGTATATGGCACTGTACACTTATGTTTTATCCCATGAGTAGCGAGAAATGTATTAAAATTAGAAAACATATACCATGAGTAGCGAGAAATGTATTAAAATTAGAAAATAGAGGGTGCCCATTTTACATGCTAACATATTTTTAATCATAATCAGGAACTATTTCAAGCAACTAAACACTTCAAACTTCATTTTCAATGGATAAACCCATGCAAGCCTAGAAAATTCATCAATAAAAGTCAAGATGTATAAGTAGTTCCCAAATGAATTTGTCTATATAGGATCACAGATTGTCACTCTTAACAAGATAAAATTTATGTGTAGCTCTAACTGAACTATGTTTGGGGAAGGAATAGTGTCGTATTTTACCCAAAATGCATAGCCCACATACATGCTTAGAAGGTGCCTCAAGTTTGGTGAGAGAGGACACCATTTCATATTTCTACAAGCAAAGGAAACTAGTAAAACTCATATGTTGATAGCATGCATGCCAAAGTTTAACATCCAAAGAAGCTTGAGAACCATTCATCCTCAAATTTGCATAATTTATGAGCTTATATAGCCTACGGCATAAATTGCCATAAACAATGATATCATCATCGTGAAGCTTTCCACAAAGCTTTGGGCTTACTTCTTTTTGTGAATTAATTTAACATAACTTGGCATGCCAATAACCCTAATGGGTCACTTATCTTTGTACACATTAGTGGTAATACAGTCAGTATTGTGTGTTGTGCTCCAAGCTCCTTCTTCTTCCTTGTGGTATTCACTTGCTTCTACAGACCTCAAACTCCAACAATTGGTATCAGAGCAGCTCGCTATTTCATCTAGGGTGTCGTCGACACCCCCCTGGTCGTAGTCTCAATATTGCAAGAGAATTGGTGAGCATACTTAGTGTGGTTAGTAGATAAAAAAAACTTCATTTTGTGGTGTGAAAATCGCGATCTGAGCTAATTTTGACCTCCAAATTCACTATCGTAGCACTTGTGTAGGCAAGTTCATCTTTTTGTGCCAAAGATATATATAGATTTTGGTTCGCCAGTATAAGCATCAAGAAATTTGCTATTTTAGTAGAACTCAATAGGGTAGTTCTGTTCAATTTTTTGAGATACAATCATTTTTTTGCATCAAGGTATTTTACTCAATGGCCATGGCTGAAAGCAGTGATGTATTCTATATGTTTGCTATTGAAGATAAGTTGGATGACTCCAATTACTCATTATGGGCTTATATGATGCATCATGTATTGGTTGCAAAAGGGATGTGGAATATTGTGTAGGGTGTTGAAAATTGTCCTATTACACCTACAAACATAGTTGCTAAAGGTGATGGAGACGGCATTGAAGATGGCGATATTCTTCATATTCCTGTTGGTGTTACAGTTCCTGCTACACCTACTACAGAGCAAATTCTTTGGGATGGCAAAGATGCTTTGGCACATGCATTGATAGCGTTGTCTGTCAAACGTGCCATTATTCCTCACATTCATTCTTGCAAAACAAATAAGGATGCTTGGGATACACTTACGACTTTATATCAGGCAAGGAATGAGGCTCGTGTTGCTTACCTCTGAAAACAGTTGGAGAGTGAGCACATGAATGAAGGAGATTCCATGGACAATTTTTTGATGAAGATCAAAGATTCGAAGGAACATTTGATTTCTGCTAGTGAAGCCTTGCTTGACAGTTCACTTATGCAGATTGTTCTGAATGGTCTTCCCGATTCATATCAGTGTTTTGCTTCTACTCATCATTTGATGATGAAAGGTAATCCAAATGCATTAACATTTGAGGAGTTAGTCTTTGTTTTTTGCAAGAAGATCAGTGTCGGCAGAATAAGTCCATTATGTGTGTTACAGATCAAGGTTTCCTGGTTGGTTAGAAGGGTAAAGGTAAATGGAGCTCTTCTACTAGTAACCAGAACTCTGCTAATTCTGCACAATCAAAGAAGGATCACAAAGATGAGAAGAAAACAAAAAATTAGAAATTGTTTTGCAAATATTGTAAAGCAAATGATCATGTCATAAAGAGTTGTCCAAAACTAGCTGCTAAGGAGGCAAGGAAGAGAAAGGCTGGATATGTGGTTGCAGAGGCCTCTACACCCAAAACAGCTTCTGCCAATCTTGTGCAGAATGAAGGATGGGCATTTGCCACTGTTTTGAGTTATGATCCATCTTCATATGGATAGTGTATGTCTACAATAAACTCAGATGTTTGCCAGTACTTTGTTAGTGGGGCAACCAAACATATTACCTTGCAACACAGTTTCTTCACTTCACTCGAGCCTGCGCCTATAGGGAATATTGTCACATGCGGCAACTGCTCTTATCTTGTTATGGGTGTTGGTAAGATCATTCTGACTACTACTGATAGGAGTTCTTTTATATTTTTGAATGCTTTATTTGTGGCACAAATCAAGAAGAGTCGATTATCAGTTTCAGCTTTAGAGAAGATTGGCTTGGTTGTGAAATTTGTTGATGAGAGATGTATAATTCATGCTTTGTCAAATGGCGATGTCATTATTGCATTTGGCATTTTATGTCCTGGGCTGTATATGCTCATAGACTATGAAAAATCTCTGAATGATTCAGCATGTGCAGTACATGATTCTCACGCTTTGTCAGATGCAAAGCTTTGGCATGCATGCTTTGGCCATCTAAATTTTGCTAGTTTGCTACGCATGTAGAAATCTGAAATGGTGTCCTCTCTACCCAAACTTGAGGCACTTGGAAAACATGTCTGTGAAGGCTGTATTTTGAGCAAAATGCAATGTTTCTGACTCCCAAAAGATGGTTCAGTTCAAGCTAGTTAGAAATTGTAGCTTATTCACAATGATGTCTATGGTCCTATGCAGACACCCTCTTTTGGAAACTTTCTTTACTTCGTGACTTTCATTGATGATTTTTCCAGGCATGCATGGGTATATCCATTGAAAGCAAATTCCAAAGTGTTTATGTGCTTCAAATAGTTTTGGTTTTGGTTGACAGTATGTTAGCATGTAAAATGGGCACCCTCCATTCTGATTGATGGGGGGAATATATGTCTTTTGATTTTAATGCATTTCTAGTTGAATGTGGGATAACATCAGTGTAGAGTGTCGTATACACCTCAACAAAATGGAGTTTTTGAATGGACGAGGAGGTCACTCATGGAGATGGTGAGGTGTATGGTCAAGAGTCAAGCTTTACCACACAATTTCTAGCTTGAGGCTATGATGTGTGCATCATATGTACTTAACAGGTGTCCCACTAAAGCATTATAGTCTATCACTCCATATGAGGCTTGGCATGGTTGCAAGCCATCTGTTGCTCACCTATGTGTTTATGGTTGCCTAGCATATGCATTAGTGCCGTATTTTTGTTGGGTACAGTTTTGAAAGCAAAGACTATTGTTTGTATCATCCACAAACTAAATGCATTCTGGTTAGCTGTGATTTTGTTTTTGTGGAAGATTATATTCACCCATTACTTTCATGTACTATAGGAGACATCTGTTAGCTTCAAAGATATGTATGATACTTTGCTGCCTCTTTTTACAGGTGGACAATCTAGTGCTGGTCCGAATGAGGCAATTTCTCAATCATTACGGCTTTCATGTGATGATGTAGATCATTCCATTTCTGATGTAGATTTACATGATGCACTTGTTGATGAGAGAGCTGATATTGAGGAGGAAAAAACTATGCCTAAATGGCTGGTGCAAACTTTAGATGCACCTATCTTATATCATACTCATTGAGGCTCTCAGAGTGCTTCTTTTGCATCAGGTTGCTATGCTATGGCTACCTCCAGTCTTTGTGATGAGAATGATCCTGTTTCGTTTGATGAAGCACAAAATTCTAAAACTTGGATGGCTGCCATGCAATCAGAATATGATGCTATTATGAAAAATGGTACTTGGCCTTTAAGTGACTTGCCTCCTGGCAAGAAGGAAATTAGCATTAAGTGGGTATACAAGTTGAAGCATAAGCTTGATGGAATAGGCTTGTTGCAAAGGGTTATGCTCAACAAAGAAGCATTGATTTTGATGAGACCTTTGCTCCTACATGGAAAATGACTACTATTCATAGTGTATGTGCTCTTGTAGCTCATCATGGTTGGAATGTACATCAGTTGGACATTAAAATTGCATTTTTGAATGGTGACTTGCATGAAGAAGTGTATGTTTTTCAGCACCATGGCTTTGTGCAAAAAGGGCATGAAAACAAAGTGTGCAGGTTGAAGAAGGCATTATATGATTTAAAGCAAGCACCACATGATTGGTATGAGAAAATACATGCCTACGTGATTGCACATGGTTTTGAGGATAGTCCAACTAAGAGAACCTTATATGTTAAGCATGCAAATGATGTGCTTTCGATCATTGTTGTCTATGTTGATGACATGCTACTCACTCGTCCTCATGAGAAGCATATTGCTAATTTTAAGGCTGATTTGCATGCCTCATTTGAGATGTTAGATTTGGGGCATTTGCATTCATATTTAGGCATTCATTTTATGCAAGTTGATGATAGAATAGATTTGTGTCAAACAAGATATATTGATACATTTTGGTCTTGAAGACTCCAAACCTATTGCCACTCCTATGGAGACAAGTTTACGATTGAGTCTTCATGATGTTGTCCTTTATCATCAGGTTGTTAGATGCTTGATTTACTTATGCATTACTCGGCCAGATATTCAGTTTGTTGTCTCACAAATGAGCAGGTTTATGCACTGCCCTCGTGTCAAGCATTGGCAGGCGATTAAGTGCATCTTTCACTACTTGAGTGGTACCGGACTACTTGGATTGTTTTATCCCAAGGGGGGATCACTATTGCTAGATCTACATGCTTTTTCTGGCTTTGGTTGGGCTGGTTGTTATGACACGCTTCATGCTTGGCAGGTCATGTATATCTTGGTTGAGCAAGAAGCAGCCTATTGTGGCCCCTTCCAGTTGTGAGGCTCAGTATAGGGTAGCTTTCACAATGACTGTTGAGTGTGTGTGGCTCAGATGCCTTATGGCTGATTTGGGTGTTGGTCAGTCTTCTGCCATCACCATCTTCATTGCAGTCAGAGCGCATCGGCAGTTGCGAGGAGCTCTCTGTTCCATGCTTGCGCTAAGCACATTGAGGTGCACTATCATTATGTTAGGGAAAGGTTCTCTGTTGGAGAGATCAATTAGGCATATGTGCCCACATAGGAGAACATTGTAGACCTTTTCACAAAGGCTCTGCCTAGGAAGAAGTTTGAAGCTTTTTGCAAAGCTTTGGGCTTACTTCCTTTTGTGGATTGATTCCACATAGCTTCACACTTCCTTATACATGAGTGCCAGCTCCTTATTCACCACATCACTCCCAGGGGGGATTTGTTGATATATTTAGGTAGTGATGTGTGTGAACACACTAGGACCATCGAGGCACTTTTTTCCACCATCGGGATACTTTTTTCCCTCTTTAGGAGGTTTTTCCCCCTAGCTTGTATATATGCATATAACCCTAATAGGTCACTTATCTTTGTACATTCTAGTGGTAATACATCAATATTGTGTGTTGTGCTCAAGTATCCCAAGCATCTTGTGTTGTTTTGCAATAGTGAATGTGAGGGATAATGGCACTTTTGAAAGATAAACCTATTAATGCATGTGCTCTTACTATTAGTGTCCATGTGAAAGGAAAAATGGTTGCAAGGCACTTTTGTATATGTTCCTTATGTTTTAGTGGCTTGGTTAGGCACAGATTATAAGTTCGACTACATTTGTAGACCTACAAAATCTAGCTTCGTGCTCTTTGTGTATCGTGTTTTTTTGTGTATTCTCTAGCCTCTGTGCAGACTACTGTGTGTGGTGCTTGGAGCTTGATTTTCTACTCTCAGGGTATCATCAAGGAGCTCTCAAGTAGGAGAGTTCAATGTGGTGCATTGCCATCAAAATACATCAGCGGTACGAGAGCGTTTCAACACAAAAGCTTTGTTCCCTTTGTCCAAGTGAAGCGAGCACCGACCCACCCAAGGCTTATGACTAAGGCAGTGACCAAGGCATACACCTTGGCATACCTTATCATCTGAGTCACCGAAGTCACCATTGGCATCGATGGTTGCGCATGAGGGTGAACCTCAATGATCAAGGAAGAAGGAGGTTCTCCCCACTTCGTGGGAGGTCACCCATCCCAGTTTCTTCCCCTGAAGCCCGCTTAACTGGCAAGCTCTCTTGCCACTAAACTACACTCTTGTGGTGTCTAACAAAGGGGACATACTAAGGTTAACATTACCTTGAACATGTTTTTGTCCCTCAAAGCTTCATTCTTTGCTTTCAAAGCCTGTTGTGAAGCGTTTTTGGGATGATTCTTTGAGCCGTTTTGGAGTACTTTTGCAAAACGGGTTTTTCACCTAATGTTTACTCTACAATATTGGACTCTGAAAGTGCAGAGGAGCTTTGGAAGAAGTTATGCAATACATATGAAAAAGAAACAACATCAAATAAAGTGTATCTGATGAGTAAAGTTATATGACCTTTGCATGGAAGACAGAGATAGTGTTGCTGCTCATCTGAATGAGTTTGATGCTATATTCTCTCAGTTACGTGCTCAGAAAATGGACATGGATAATGAAATGAAATTAATTTTCTTGTTATGCACCTTGTCATCATCATGGGATACATTTTGCATTGTTGTTAGCAATAATGCACCTAGTGGTAAACTGGTCTATGATGAGATATGTGGAGCACTCTTGAGTGAGCAGATTTGTAGAAAATCTATGGTTAGCACTGAGAGTGGAGATGCATATAATGTTCTTGATTCTTACCAAGAAAATAATCAACAACATGGCAAGAGCATGAACAAGGAAACGAATGGTCAATGAAATAAAAGTAGAAGTAAATCAAGGAAGAGGGATATCGAATTCCATTATTGTCATAAGAAAGCACACATTAGAAAGATTGCTATGCATTAAAGAATGCTAAAGGCAAAGGGAAAAATGTTGATGGGCATGTTAAATAACTACCTGCATCATCTACTTCCACTATGAATATTGAAGAAATCAATGCTATTTGTGATGATGTTGATGTGTTGATGCTTGACAGTACTATGCCTATTGATGCTCTTATGATTGATTCTCTTTCCCACACATGGTTGCTAGATTTTGGTGCTTGTTTCCATGTGACACCACATAGAGAGTGGTTCTTTACTTATGCACCAAAGTCTCTTGGTACTGTGAAACTTGGTGGCTCTTATCAATGTGATGTTGTTGGAATTGGAGATGTGATTGTGCAATTCATTGATGGTTCAAAATTTACTATGAATAATGTATGACATGTACCTTAGTTATCATGCAGTTTAATGTTAGTTGGTCAACTTGATGACCTTGTTTACAAGGTGGTCTTCTATGTTCAGTCCTTTCACATATCAAAGGGCAATACAATTATTGCAAAAGGAAGAAAAATGTTCTCACTTTATCCTTTGTTTGTAGCATAGAAAGAACACTTGTTAGTTGTTACTGAATAGCCTATGGCTTGTATTTGGCATAGTTGTTTGGGCCATATATCACATAGTGGAATGGAAAATCTTTCTCATTCTGGATACTTACCTATGTTATATTTCTATAATTTTTTATTTTGTGAGCATTGTCAATATGGAAAGCAAACTAGGAATGTGCACAAAATGCACATTGACTCTTCAATTCAACATTTAGATCTCGTTCATACACATGTGTGTGGTCCTATGCCCAGAAGGTCATTAGGTGGTTCTCTTTACTTTGTCACTTTCATAGATGATGCTACTAGAGAAAGTCTCTGTATATCCTATCATAGCAAAGGATGATGTATTCCCTACTTTTAGAAAATGGCTTGCTTCAGTTGAGACTAAAAAAGGAACTAAGCTTAAGTCTTTACGTTCAAATAATGAGTGTGAGTATACCTCACATGAATTCAATGTTTCCAACAACCTAGAGGAGTTTATAGAGATTTTACAACTCCTTATACCCCAATACAAAATGGTGTAGCTGAAAGGATGAATAGAACTATTTAGGATAGAGTAGTTTCTATGCTGCATCATTCAAACCTTTCACAAGGCCTTTGGGCACAAGCAATATTAATTGTAGTTCATGTGATTAACCTTTCACCTAATACTACCAAAGGTTTGAAAGTGGCACAAGGGTTATGGACAAGGAAGCCAGCATATTATGATCATCTTCGAGTTTTTGGGTTTGAAGCATATGTTCATATACCCAAGAACCTTAGAAAAAAGTTGGAGCATAAGTCAAAGAAATGCATTTTTCTTGGATATGGTCAAGAAGGCCAATTTGGATATCATTTATGGGATCCTTAAACATGGTTAGTGATCAAAAGTAGTGATGTCATTTTCAATGAGTCTAAGATGCATAAACAACCCATTACGGAGTTTGAAGTGAGAAGAGTGGTGTTTGAGGATACCAGTCCTCTAGTTAGCATGCATAAAAAAGTTGCACATAGGGATGTTCAAGAGAATGTCGAATCAGATCAGTTCGCAAATGTTCTAGTTCAGCAACCATTGAGATGCTCTACACATGTCTCACATCCACCTGATAGATATGTTCTAAGTTTTGATCTTGTTATGCTAATGGATGTTGGTGAGCCTTCTTGTTACAAAGAGGCTATGCACATAGAGGATCATGTCAAGTGGGAGCGTACCATGAAGAGTGATTTGGACTCTATTCACAAGAATGGTACTTGGGATTTACTACCTTTGCCAAAGGGTAGGAAAGCTTTACCATGTAAATGGGTATATAAACTAAAAATTACATAAGATAGTGCTTCTCCAAAGTGTAAAGCACGACTTGTCGCAAAGGGTATTAAGCAAAAACATGGTGTTGATTTTGAGGAAATCTTCTCTCCAGTGGTCAAGATGACTACCTTCTGAATGTTGTTTGGATTCTTTGCAATGGAGGACTTAGAGCTAGTATAAATGGATGTGAAAACTACTTTCTTGCATGGAGATCTTACAGATGAGATCCATATGGAACAACTAGAGGGTTATGTAGTTTCTGGTAAAGAAAGTATAGTTTGTAAGCTTAAGAAGAGCTTATATGGACTTAAACAGTCCCCTGGACAATGATATCAAAATTTTGATGCTTTTATGAAGTATCAAGGCTATTCCAGAAGTAATGATGATCCTTGTCTCTACACATTAGGATGCTCAGATGGCAGCTTGATGTGCTTGATACTTTATGTCGATGATATGTTGATTCTTGGGAATTCCTCTTATGAATTGCCAATTCTAAAAAAGAATTTGAGTGCGACATTTGATATGAAGGAGTTGGGGGATGCCAAACATATTCTTGGCATGCACATTACTCTTGATAGGAGCAAAAGATGCATATACTTATCTCAAATTGAGTACATATCCAAAGTATGTCACATATTCCATAGCTTGCTCTAGGTGTAATAGGAATCGTAGCAAGATGAGGAGATTGAAGATCACCATCTTCAACACCACTTGTGTTACTTGCTAGCGTTGTATTTGCATTTGTAGGAGGGATTATTTTAATGCTCTCCACAATATTCTGCAAACCTTTTGCTACCAACACAAGATGCATCATGTATGCCCACAATGGGTATTTAGAATCATCCAGCTTATCCTCAACAACCAACATATAGAACACATCATTGCTTTTAGTCATGGCTTGCGACTATATATTCGGATGCAAAAGATTGATTGTATCTCAAAAAGTTGAACAAAAGTACCCAATTGATCTCCATTACACTTATAACAAACTTTGATTTGCTTATACTGGTGAATTGAAAAATGTATATATTTTTGGAACAAAAGGGAAAAATCTCCTAGATTATCGCTATGATAGTGCATTTGGAGGCAAAACAAGCTCAAATCAAAAGTTTGATGCAACAAAATGGATTTTTTTTGAACTCCTAATGACCTTGAGTATGCTCACCAATTTTTGTGCTTTGACGATTGTGGAAGCACACAAATAACAAAAGGAAGAAGAAGAAGCTTCGAGAACAACATCATACAGAATATATTACCAAGTGAATGTAGAAAGATAAGTAACCTATTAAGGTTATAGGTGTATATGCAAGGAGGGTGGGGGAGAAACCTCCTAAGGGGTAAAAAAGTGCCCCAGTGGTCCCAAGTGTATTCACACACATCACTACTAAAATATGTCAACATTGTTAACTTTAATCATGTTTTATATGTAATCTTTGCTCATTAAATGACCTTTTCTCAGCATAGATAAATAGAAACATTTTTTAACTTGAGCGGATAATATAGAAATTTGACTCTTAATATTGTCAAAAATATATTCCTAGATTTTAGAAATAAATAGTATTTTGATAATAAGAAAGTGACTCATATTTATATCATCACTTTGCAAAATAATTGGTAGATGACAACACTATAATAGCACATGAGATAATTTTTATGTCATAAACTTAATAAAAACTATAGATATGAATATAAAACTATTTAAATGTATAAAATAAAAGATTTTAGTGCATCTACGATGATCAAAATAGGGAGATCATGGTTTAAATAAGAAAATAAACACTAATTAACATCATGCCATACTAAAAATAGCATCATAAAATTAGTGAAGAAATCTTAATACTTTTCATTCTTTTAAGGAAAAAGATATTTTTGTGAAAATATTAAACCCTTGAATCTAACATGTTTCACATTGACATTTATGAATGGTTGCTTTGATTAATCTAGAAAGTTCATCAAATAATGTCTCTTTTTCAGGACATTCATGAGTGGGAGGACACTAGAGTTTCCAAGTGCAATGCTAGCGTTAAAATATAAAATGCCATATGCAAAATGGATCTTTAAAAATAGGATGATAGGTGGGTCAAGTCTATGTTTCTCACTATTACAACCCCAATTGTAGAGGAAGATGATTAATGTTTTAGGATTCAAGAAGGATCGTCTTCATCAACTTGAACTTTGTTTTGAGAAGTGCAAGGAGTTCATATTATCACCGAATCATGTGGATTGTGCATTTTGTGTGGAAAGTAGGATACTATTAAAGCAATTGGAAGCCATCATCATGGTAGAATTGCCTAAGAATCTCACACAAGTAATCTGATACCTAGTCCAAGTAAAGTGGGAACAATAGATTCCACATATATTTCAAACACATTTTGTCCCCTCACCAATCTTACAAAGAAGGATTAATTGTTTCTATGGGACAATCAATAGGAACAAGCATTCACTACACTAGAAAAGATGTTGATTGAAATGCTCATCCTAATATCATTAGACCATTCATTGTCATTCCACATGTTTGTGGATGCTTCCCACATTGCATTTGGAGTAGTAATCATGTAAAAGCACAACAAAGGATGGTTTAAACACATCTATTATGCAAGTTGAGTCCTCAAAATTATAAAATTGAACTACATAATAATAGATGAAAAATGCTTAGGCACGATCTTTGGTCTTTAGACAATTCGACACTATTTATTCACAAAAAGTTCATAATCCATGTCTATCATTAACAACTCATCTACCTGATTAACAAACCCCAACTATCAAGAAGACTAGCAAGGTGGATTTTTGTTATGTGGGAATTCAACTACACAATACAACATAGGCCTAGATAGGAACATGCCATTGCATACCATCTTTAATACACTAAATAATGGTGAAGTCCTTCAATACACATTGTATTACCTACATGATGCTGCATTATTCACAATCAACACCTCACAAAAGGAGGATAATCGGTGTACTTTAATAATATAGTTCTTGCTCACGAGAAATTTACCTAAAAATATGGAAAAAGGGAAAAACAGAAAAAATGAATCTATAAATCAAAACCTCCATAGTGATCAGCAACACATTATAGAAATTGGGCATTGATGAGGTTCTTTGAAGATGCATACTTGATGATGAACATATCTTAATCTTAGCAGAATCTCATGCGAGAAGTGTTGGTAGCCATTATTTGAGGCATGTGATGGCTAGGAATATTATTCAAGTGGCCATCCATCACCAAAGATTCTGACAATTTTGTAGCATCAAGCTTAACCTTCGAACAAGATGATAACCTATGAACAGGAACAAAATGCCTCTGGAGCTAATACCATTGCTATAATCACTTCAAAAATGGGGACTCAAAGACACTTGTCCGATTCATCCCATTACAAGGTCGAGATGCAGATACATTTTAGTGTCTACCAACTATAACACCAATTGGGTGGAAGCACAAGCACTCAAGGACAACATCATATCCTCAATAGTAGATTTTCTTACAAGTATATCATGACTCAATTTGGATTACCTACGTGTTGAGAGTTCCATGCTCCACCCTTTTGTCCAAAGCTAGAATCATTCTCATGCAAGCTCACTTATCCCACATGCAAGGGAATTCTCCCAAACTCCATATAAGCAAGACCTCTCCTTCACTCCTCACAAGCTCATTCACTCTAGCCCATTGCCAAGAGTGTGCTTCTTCTCCTCATGGAGTCTCCATGCTCCTAGAGCAACTCATGTAAGTTTTTTCATATTAATCAAGTTCATTATGTTTTCATTTCTTTTGTTCCATCCTCCTTAATCTAATTAGTGTGTAGTTAATAGTAGATTAGGAGTTCTTTTGTTGTTTTCAACATGGTATCAGAGCATAGGTTAATCATTTTTCTTTTGAGCTTTGCTTTTGTCATCTTCAATATTAATATGTTTTTTTTTATCTTTCTTAATCCCTCCCTCCCTCCCTCCCATATATTCTTCAATAATAGTGCTTCTAAGCACTATTGTTATTCATTTTCTTGTTTTGTCACCAGCTTTTGTGCTTCTTAATCATATTTATCATTAGTCTTTCAACTTCACTTTCATTCCTCAAAATACAAGGTCGTTCTCATCACCACCTACAAATCTCAACTCACGCATCTATATGGAGGACAATAATTTATTATCGTCAATCTGCCTGCTATCGGATGCATTCTATACCAAAGGTCTCTTCAAGTAGGCAAGCATGGTATATGTGCAGCACGCGCAAATGAGTTTGCCAGCGACTTCAACGTGCTTCTGAAGGAGATGCTCAACAAGCTCAACCGACAGCTCACTGGAGCTACCTTCTTGTACACGGACGCCTATTCGATCATGAATGATGTCGTCAATAACTACGAAAACTACGGATTAGAGAAGCGCTACAGTCGATCTGAGTCATGCTGAGAAAAATGAAGCAGTAATGGCCACGACGATACTTCGCTCGACAGAAAACGCCTGTCTCAGGAGCTTCGATCCTTCAAGGATTTGGCCACCAAGCTTTCCAGCCAAGTGGTTAGCACGCGATCGACGTGGGACCCAATAAGAGAATCGAAGGCAGTGACATAGGCATCGACGGGACCAAAAGTGGCCAGATCCGACACAGGGAGATCGCGTGAAGAAGAAGATGCAACTGCGGCTTGCATTTGTCCTTGAACTACTGTATGTGGTATGTACATCTTGTGTGTCTCCTCTACATAGAACCAATCAACTGTTCTGTGCTACTGAACAGACAACCGAGGCTCTCACAACAGCGAATCGGTGCCACCTTCACCGCAAGCAAAATTTATGATCAACTGCAGCAGAAGCATCAGACTGCACATGGAGCAAGAGAAAAGCAGATGCCACACCGACTGAAAGAGGATTCGAAAGACGCAAAGAGAAGCGGCTAGTTTAGGTGGCAAAATGAGGCTGTGTTTACATCATCAATGATGTCAACAGACGTACTTCATCCTGCCCATCTTCATCGGATTGCTCAAATCATGCAGAAACTCAAGGTTTCCACTATCTTGTTGCCGCGTGGAGAAATCATCTTGTCGCGCGCACGTAAGAGGTAAGGCCAAGGGGTACAAAGTGAAAGTCAGAAACTATAGAGTCCATGGTTCGTGTCTATTCCATAAGCAATGATGTAATCATTTAATTGGTCTTATGTTTTGAAATCTCCACAAGCTGTGGACAACACATATGCGGGCAATATCCTTAACAAGTTCAGCATACAAAGAATACTCAATCAATGTTTGCATGTTTTCATTTACAATCAATGCTTGAAGTTTACCAAAATATTGAGCTTATGGATTGCAAACATGTATACTTCTTGCAATTTAACTCATGGCCCTCTTGTAAGGGATTAGACACCACCTTCTTAAAGAAGGTAGGACCTTCCCAATGCCATCAACTATTGAACCTCACAAGACAAAGGCTACACCAACAACACAAGCACCAAGTGGAGGCTACATTAACAAACAAGGAGTCTGCAAGAAGGAAGAAGGCTCTACCAAAGATCCCATCGATGGATCCAAAAGAAATCAACAAACAACACAACGTGAAAGGAGATGGCAAATGGTTCCATATGCACCACCTAGCCCATGTTGTAAACCCTTTATATGTCTAGGGATCCCATATGTCCCTAGATCCCATAAAACACCCCTTGGATCCCATATGTCCAAGTTATGTCCAAGGATCCCATACGTCCTTGGATCCTAAAAACCCATGGACTAAGTGATCCCATATGTCACTAGTCCCCCATATTAAAAACAAAAGGGTCATCACATGGAGGGGGGGTGTTGAGAGTTCCATGCTCCACCCTTTTGTCCAAAGCTAGAATCATTCTCATGCAAGCTCACTTATCCCACATGCAAGGGAATTCTCCCAAACTCCATATACGCAAGGCCTCTCCTTTCACTGCTCACAAGCTCATTCACTCTAGCCCATTGCCAAGAGTGTGCTTCTTCTCCATGGAGTCTCCATGCTCCTAGAGCAACTCATGTAAGTCTTTTCATATTAATCAAGTTCATTATGTTTTCATTTCTTTTGTTCCATCCTCCTTAATCTAATTAGTGTGTAGTTAATGGTAGATTAGGAGTTCTTTTCTTGTTTTCAACACTACGGAGCTAGTTTCAGATCAAGGAGTTCATTTTATCAACCAAATCATTCAAAGATTGACTCATCAATTGACCTTATTATCAAGAAGATCCAAAACTCTGATGGTCTTGGTTTCACAATTTTTTTTTTGCCTGGCTTAGAAAGCGTACATTCAGTTTGAGAAAGCATTAGACTCCCTCATGGAGTGAGAATTTTAGAACCTAGTTACTAGACGATTGTATTACGTAACCTTCCACTCCATAGACATAGTCAAATAATAGAGGATTCACTATTTTTTGGAGTGTACATGCATTCTTATTAAGTTAAATACATCAACAAGGAGTACCATGCCATGATGAAAGCAATTAAGCATCACTCACCAATCGATTATAGCACTTTCTTGCTCAGTGCAGTAAATTTTGAACTATTTTCGACATCGAAATGACCCCATTGTGCAATGAAGCAGTAGCCCTACAACAAGCACTGAAGCACTCTGCCAAGGCTTGCATTACATATCATAAAATCAGTATAGAGAGTCCATCCAAACAGATGTTTTCATCCATTTTAGTACTACATATGTGCAACAAGTGAAAGATAGTATAATGCCTCCTTTAACCACTTCAACCATCAAGGCCATCTAGAAAGTGCTCCACTTAAAGAGTAAAAAATGGATACTTCAAGAAAAACCCAAGGTTCGATTCCCACATCCACCCAACGTGCAACCATTAGAACGTCTACACAAACATGACCTCTATAATCTAGGTAGTGAACTGACATAATTTTGTTCTACAAAGTGATGATATGTGCAACCAACATCATGCTAAATACATGCTAAGAAGTCAAACAGAACAACGTTCACTTTAAGAATAGAAAACATGAAACTATGTATATAGCTCAAGGAGTTACAAATTACAGCAGCAGCAGTGAATCAAGAACAACAAACTACACATGAATTTGCAAACTCAGTAACAAGAACCTTTAGAAATCCACAAATGCAGCTCGTGCCTACAACACTAAGCTTAGGCAGCAATTCATGGATCACCTTCATGGGTGAAGACAACGATCGAAAATTTAGCTCTCATAATTAAGGAGTGTTCAAAGGTGAATACAAAACATGTACTGAAACAACGTGACATGGCCTTGTTGGAGTTAGATGTCTGCGGAAGCACGCGAAGAACACAAGGAAGAAGAAGAAGCTTGGAGCACAACACACAATGCTGAATGTATTACTAGAGAATGTACAAAGATAAGTAGCCGTTAGGGCAATAAGGGTACATACAAGCCAGGGGAAAAAAACCTCCTAAAGAAGGCAATGGTGCTAGGGAAATTGGAAAAAATTTTATACATCTTTTAGCATCACTTTATGCAATGCTTTTGCATTGCAGACATTTGCCAATGTCGCAAATCCATCTCTAACCTATGAGCAAATTATGTCGCACAAGTGACACTCTGCATCACTTATGCGATGGAACATCTTTTATTTTTAGTGAACATCATTTATATGACACTCCATATAGGGAACATCACATGAGTAACACTTTTTATTTTTTTAAATGGGGCATTGCCATGGCCCCCATTCTCTTGTAGTGGTGCAATCAATTTTCCACATCAAGGTATTGGCCATGGCTCAAAGCAATGATGTATTCTATATGTTGGCTATTGAAGATAAGTTGGATGGTACTAATTACCCATTGTGAGCATATATGATGCATAATGTATTGGTAGGAAAAAGACTGTGGAATGTCGTGCAAGGAGTTGAAAAATGTCCTAATACACCTGCAAATATGATTATTGAAGGTGATGCAGATGGTGTTGAAGATGATGATTTTCAATTTCTTGGTTGTGTGATGGTTCCTGTTGAACCTAATGTATAGAAATTTCATTGGGATGGTAAAAATGCACAAGCACATGTATTGATAGCTTTGTTTTTCAAACATGCCATTATCCCTCACATTTGCTCGTGCAAGATAGCAAAATATGCTTGGGATACTGTTACAACATTGTACCAAGCAAGGAATAAGGCCCATGCTGCTTACCTCCAAAAACAATTGGAGAGTGATTATATAAATGGAGGAGATTCAATGGAGAGTTTTTTTGACAAAGATCAAATATTTGAATACAGGAAGTAAATGTGACTTACTCCTAGATTAATAATCTAGAGATTTATGTTTTAGATTGGATAACTAGGAGTGGAACTACCCTATTAAAGGTAATACGAAGATTCAAGATTCATAATGGTTAGATTGAGTCCCACCTAAGGACTCAAGGAGAGAAGTTATTATACCTACTTTCATTAATGATCTTTGACTAGACTAGGAGTTCTAGTAGTTGACATAAGAGAGTTCAAAAATAGAATGATGAATTTCACTTTAAAATCTGAAGAGATAGGGATATATATGATAGTAGGAGCATCAATCTCTTACTTGATGTTTTTTCATGAGGATGATGACTTATCACCATTTACAAAGATTCGTACTCCATGATTATGTGAGTATAAAAAGGAATGCTTCTTCATTTGAATGAAAACCAAGGCAATAGAAATGATTTTGGTGCGCATTTGAGTGCAAAAGAGGCTCTTCCAAAGGATTTAGTCCACCTTATGCATAAATGACAAACCAAGTTTTGTTTGGATAATAAGATGTGGAGAATTCATTTTTTACCAATAAATTCTTATATGTGAATTAAGTTGATGGATTTGCATAGAAATAAGGATACTTTAGGTCAAAATCATTACTTGTGAATATAATCAAGGCTTGGGGAACACCTAGAGGGGTTTGAAAACATTTTTCTATAATAAAGATGATTGTACATTTTATTATCTCCACAAAGTAAATGTTAAGATTACCCAACTTGACTTTTGATAATTATGTTTATATAAGGAATTGAACATCATATTTTACGGATTTTAGGTCAGCTTGCTGATCTCTCATATTATGGGGGTGATAGTTGGGAGTTAGATGTATATTGGAGAGAATGTAGACTCTTTACAGATGGTTTTCCAAATCTTAGAGACTTTCTTTGGGAATTCTTAGATGAAGTATAAGGAGAAGCACTTCATGGAGATGACTATGTACTTTTAGTAAATGGGGTTGAATAGGAGCAACTAAATTATTCTCTTTATTCTCTTGTATTATGCCTTCCAATGCCATTGTTGAAATGCCATTGTTGAAATGCCATTGTTGAAGACAAAAAAAGTAGGAGGGAATGAGTGATGTATGTGAGCAACATATCAAGGGGAATGGTGAGTGTTATATATATATATATATATATATATATATATATATATATATATATATATATATATAATTTGAAGAGATGGGCGGATAGAATCAAAACTATAATGCATATAGGTTCACTGAGTGGGGCATATAACTATAATCTCCCATGGAGGCAAAAAAAAAGTGGTGATTTGTATAAGAGAGTTTCAAAGTGTGAGACCAATGAAAACGCCACCCAAGCTACCAAAATTCCGTTCCACGGTAGAAATACTTATAACTATGGACAAATGCTATAAAAAAATACCACTTCATTTGAGAAAAAATGATTATAAAGGAATACTACTGCATTTGAAAAAAAGCTATAAAGAAATACTACTGCGTTTGCATTTTGACGGGTGGCCGTGCCCTTCAAAATTGAAGGTCGAATTAAGACACATTTTTAGTTTTCTTTATGAAGTGATGCTTAAAATGTTAATCCTATCCAGCTGGCATGGTTTAGTGGATGTGTCTTGTATTCCTAGGTAGATGATCAAGGTTCAAGTCCCGCTTAGGGTTGGATGCCTCAGAGTCCCTCAAGATGGGTGCCGCTACCTTATGAGGTCAGGTGTGTGTCTTTCCAATTCATTGTACTCTAAAAAAAAATGTTAACCTTATTTTATGATTTAAAATGGCGAAAATGGGTAATAGTGCATCAAAATGGTGTGGCTGATTCAACTTCTTCTGTTAGGTAGTTGGCTAGGGTTCAAGTCCTCCCAAGGAATGGACGAGTGTCTCTTTAAGTCATCCATATTTTATGATGGGTGTGTGAGTGTGTTTTCAATTTCTCTTGTATAAAAAAAAGGTAGAACTCCATCAACCCTCTCTAACTTGGCTCTAATATTTACGGCTCTTTCCTTACATCACTCACTCGCAAAGCTCACTCTACTGTTCACATCTCGTTGTTTTAGTGATTGAATCTTTGGTCTTTTGAGGCAGAGGTCCAGAGTTCAATCCTCGGGCTGGACATGTAATATCTTTGACTAGTTTAAAACAGTTGAAACCAGTTGTAATCTTATCTGACCCTTACTTTGTGAGATACGATGAGTCCCACAAGTGCTATGCCCATTCACATATACAATTGTTCTTTCAAAGTTAAAACTTGAGAGAATAGACGCTTGCCAAACTTCCATAAAAAAAAAAGCTCACTCTACTTACATATTCACATAGTTCTCAATAGTCTATAATGTTTAAACGATGTGAATTCTCAAGAGCTCACTTTGTGCGTTCTAAAGAGTTCACTATGTGCGTTCTAAAGAGTTCACTATGTGAGCTCTCAAGAGCATATCGTGCATTTTTATTTGTTATGTGTCTCAAGAGGGTCCCAAAGGCATTTTCTTGTAGAAAAATCTCTCAAAATGATTGTACTCTTTTGTAGAAAAATCTCTCAAAATGGTTGCACTTTTATGTAGAAAAGTCTCCCAAAACTGTCGATTGTTTAGTAAGCAAATGAATTCTCTCTAATGGTTCTAAATTCATCGGAGTGATCTTTTATCCATATATTGACCGTCCGGTCCGCCAAGCCCCAATGTGAAAACGGTCATGGCAAAAGCTTTTTCTAAATTTTAGGGTTTATTTCTGATAAAGTGCAAACGGACAAATGACGAGGCAGCTTTGGACGAATCATCAGTTCTCCCGCTATTTCCATTTCCCGGGCTTTTATGCCCGACAAGTTCATGAGCCTTCCATCGCCGCAGGTTTGCTTATGCGGGAGTCTCTCTCTCTCTCTCTCTCTCTCTCTCTCTCTCTCTCTCTCTCTCTCTCTCACACACACACACACACAGAGCAGAAGTGTAGGAGGATCTATCGTGTCATGGAGCTTCGGTCAAGAAAGGAGGCTTCTCTGCAGAAGGGGCAGGCTACTCTTGGATTTCGAACTGTCAAGAAGGCTCATCAGGTTCTTGACAAAGATCTGCCCAGCGGCAGCAAGACGCGGCGTTTTTCAGCCGGGTAAAATTCTTCTCCAATGCTTGTTTTGTTGTACTTTTTGTAAGGCCCGACTCATAATCTTCATGGTTAGCCTTGATTTAGCCATTCATTAATTTGACACTTTTTAGCATTCATGTTCTTCCAATCGCTGCAGTCCCAGGAAGGTTTTCTTGGACATATAGATCTACAGATCTGTCTGCTTAAACGTCGTCCTTCGCACTGTGAAGATTCATCTTCATCGTTTTCTGACCTCTTGACAAGGCACATTAGCACATAGCTCACGCGTATAGACAGCCGAATTGTACGCATGCATCGAGTGTTAGTGCATGTGCTGCCTCTTTGTGTTATTATGGTGTATAGGGATGAAGTTATACCGCGGGTTTTACTCCTTTCAGTGAATCTTGTCATACTTTGTTAAAATGATCGTTCTACACCGTTTAGGGGTGCTTTTTGCCGAACTCTACCTGAAATTGTTTCCTCTTCTATTAGGACGTCGAATGAAGTGCCTCCCTCTTGGCCACCTGTGTGTGACACGCATGAATCAGATCATGCCGGAAGAAAGCTTCCTGAGAAGTAAGCAATAACTCTCTACTAGTTCGTCGTATTCTTTTTTCTCGGGTTTTGATCTGTGATTAACGTGTTATTTTCCTGAAGGTTGCATCTTCTTGAAGACATGTACTACTCGATGGAAGCTGCTATCAGCCTTCTTAATATACGGAGGGATATTTGTACGTTCTCCAAAGTCTCTGCAGCTGTGGAAAGTTCTACGCACCGGTACTAATTATGCCCTTGTAATGGGGAAACATGATCATGTCTTCTGAGTCGATCTTTTAACTTACATTGCTGTCACACTGCATGTTTTCTGTCCTTCTATAGTCGGTTCCTTCGTAGTCATCTGGCCCAGATTAAGTATATACTTCAAGAGGCAATGCAAGTAGAAGAATACATGTCCTGGAACGTGGAGACCCAAACATCTCAGAGGGATCTTCGTATCAAAATGCATCCAGTTTTGAGGAATAATAATGATGCTTCTCAGAGATCGAAGTCCCCCCACAAGCACGCAGAAATGTTGATCAGGCGGCAAGAGTTTCACCGACGCCTTTCTGACTTCTACCTCGCAAATCAGGAGGTACTCTTTTCACTTCGACAATTCCGTACTCTAGAGTCGTACCTAGGCTACGTTACACTGAATTTCTTGGCTTGTATCATTGCACAGGGAAATGTGCCGGAAGCTCCTCTCTTCGGTGAGGAAGAAATTTCTATTCGTCTCAAGCCGGAAGCCAAGTTGGAACCTAGGTCGCATGTCCATCTCTCCGTGGCCCTGTCTGAAATTACGGACAATGTAAGATTCGATGCAATAATGGCATTGATCATTTATGTCAGTCTGTTCATATGTAATTCTATGGCGATTCATATGCAGGAAAAGGCTGTTCTATCTGAGATGTCTCCGATGGGTAAGGTTCTCGAGGATGATAATGAAGGTGCGCCGAATATCGATGGGTGCGAACCTGTCACTCTTCCAGTGGCTTTTGAAATGAGCCAACTGAAGAAGTTTCCTAGGTCCCCTTCCAAATTACGGCATCAACAGAGGGTGTCGCCAGTTCCGCAATATAGTTCGCTGTTCCACTTGCCACCTCCTTTTAAACCTTATTTTTCGGCCAGAAAACGAATCAGTATTGAAACTGATAACAGCGATAAAATGACAGAAGTACGCTCAGGGTCTTCTCTAAGCATTATCGATGTCAAGCCACATTTCTCCTTGAAGAAATGCAAGGGTATAGCCAGTAACGTTGCCCCAGCTACACCTTCGAAGTTATTTCTCCGAAATATAGAGTGCGAAGAAACCTCGAGCTCTGAGTCTCCATTATCACAATATCAAGCAGTAACAGCGCCAGGGCCGGCTTTGACGTCGCCCCTATCGTCTCCACTTCCTAACAGTTCCACCACAATGCCAGAACAAAGTCGAACTCCGGTCCCTGATGAACGCCTAGCATCTCCATGTGTAACGCTTGCAAGCACCCCTGCTGCACGCCTAGCATCTCCATCTGTAACGCTTGCAAGCACCCCTGACCAGGCCGTATTTACACCTGCAGCACATGCTACTCCTACGATTACTGTTAAAGGTGCTGAAAACAGATCTGCAAGACATCGCAAGCAAGCTATCATTAAGTCTTTAAGATTTGGCACACCTACGAAACATGTCGTACTTGAACAGACTCCCACACCACTGAATGCCCTTACAGATGCTATATCATCCCCTCTCAAGACTCCAGTGAAAAGGTCTGGTCCCAATGTGAATAGAGCCCTTCTGTTCAGTTCCCCAATCCGGAAAAGCAAAGGTAGACCAGTTTTTGAAGATGATGGGGGGGCCGTATGCAAGCGTCCGAGACAGTGTTCTCCTCCTGAAGCCACAGTGCCTGTTCCTGTGGAAGTTATGAATCAAGCCGAGAACTCTGGACCTCGAGATATGAAGGGTTGTACTGAAGATTTTGTTGATTTGACTTCCATAAGTGGTGCGGATAAGCTATCAGCATCTGATATGGAGGTTCTGAAGTGCTTGCCGCAGGAGTTGCTGAATGATGTGAGAATTTTCTCTGGATTTGGCACGTCATTTTTTTTTCATGTATTCACATGTGAAGTTTTGTCTATCCACTCTAGTACGTATGGAGTGGAGTCTGAGTTGCGTTTAACGAAGAAAGCTGGATTTATGGCTCCTTGTTGCATGGCCATCTGGGCTGTGACTACGTGCTTCAAATCTTACTAGCATGTTGTTGCTGCACTAAATTTAAATTCGGATCAAATCCCTGCTCCCTGGAATTGTTTAGTTGAATTAGCCTTGAACTACTTTAAGTAATTCGAAATACACAGCATTATGTGCTCTATGATTCAATGTCAACCACTTGTTAGTAAACAACATGACATCAGCGTTGGGCGAATTCAACTTTATCTCTGAAATCCTCCTTTCTATTTCGATCCAGGTGCAAGCAAAGGAAAGAAGGCTGCTCGAAGACCAGCGTTTAGGGGTTGAGAAGGCCAGAAGAAGACAGCAATTAGTAGCAGGTTTGCCGAAGCTCTTCAATAATGTGCGACTTATCTTTCAGTCGGAAAGCCGGACTGTTATTGCATGCAGAGACCTAACAAAGATGGTTCTTTCATCACTTCCTGATGTTACTGATCAAAGTAATCAACACATTCTCTTGTTACTAACATTTTGAGCACAATGCCATTGTGTTAAATGTTACTGGCTTGAGTAACACTTAATTCTTGAAACTAAGAACGTGTTTTTGTGATGCAGGTGAAGTAGTGGAGCAATTGGGATTGCTTGTGGAATTAGCACCTGAATGGATCTCTGTCAATCAGTCATTAACTGGTGATTCAATATATAGGTAATTGAATATAAAACATTACCGTTGACTTTAGTTTCTCAGAAAAGAATTCATGATAGTCATTTCTAAACTTTGAACCCTATTTGTGCGGTGTGTTGCAGGATCAATAAGAATGCTAACATGAGAGCTATCTCGAAGGCTCTTATCGATGCTAAATGATGAACCTGGGACTTTTGTTTGTTTGTCCCTGGCAGGACTCAGAGTTGGTTACAGTAAAAAAATTAATCTGAATAAAAGTGCTTTTAAGAGCCTTCTGTACTATATTCACCCAATATATGTCGTCAAATCCTAGATCTTGGAGAATTCTTGTACCCTCTCGGGATCAAATTCAATTTGATTTTGTTTCATTCGAATCCAGTTGGTGGCCCTTTTTATAAGAACGTTCTATTATTTATCAACTTTGCAAAAAAATTATGCATGTTTAAATATTGAGGTTTATTTAAAACCATTTATATAGTGCAGTGACTTTAGCTTGACAAAAGTCAAAGCTTTAATACAAAGAATTTTTCATCGTAACCATATTCTTTTATAGGCCATCTGTATTCTTTTTCTTTTTGTTTCTTGTGTGTACATATTGTGGAACTGTGGCCTTGAGGGGCATATACTAGTTTTCTTGATTACAACTTAAGAAAGACAAACAAAATCCTCTGTTTCCTCTGTTTTCCAATTCAGGTTGCCTAGATAGACACAGCTTTTTTGCAACCTTTCTAACTACAGGATAAAAGGACACCCTGCAATTTTTGCCACATCTCTACAGAGACTTGTACCATACTTTCTAAACTTCTGGATATATTTTTTATGGTGCATGGATGCCGGTGGTCTTGTTCTACTTCCTCACTTGTTGGCTTCTCCACAGTTAGTGTAAATGACAATAATTTTGTGCATGGAAGAAGATGAAGGATGATTATAACATTTTATCATGTTCTAGATCTGTTTTTATAAATATGGGAGGTTTCCCCAAAGTGCTGTTAGGAATGTTTGTCATAATGTTGTCCTACATGTCTAATAGGTTCTGTAACATTTGAGAAGCTAAGACAAGGTTATTGGAGAGGTCTGGATTTTTGATGCGTGTGGGGCTCATGCACATTGAATCTGGTGATCAGAATCTGGGACACGGTAGGTTTACATTGTCACCAGAATATGTGACACATGCATATCTTATAAATTTATGAATGCATATATACATGTTTGAGTTCATAAGTACATACATTCATATATGCACACATATATGTGCATGTATTTGCATGCATTCATTCATTCATACATACATACATGCATGCATGCAGACATGCATACATTCATAATATATATACACATCCGTTATGGTTAATATTCTTTACATATGTAAAGAAGTCATGCTTTCTTTTCAGTGAGTAGGGCACTCCCAAATTACAAATGAGGCACAAGGCAAAGCTGCTAATTCAGTCCCTAGGTTGCTCATATATTTTGCTTATTGAATGCAGAAATCTTTGCATACCTAGGTTGCTCATATATTTTGCTTATTGAAAGCAGAAGCTAGATAAGAAATGACTAGTATAAGTCACCCTTACTATTGTATTGGACAACAGAACTGGTGCTCTCTGTCCCTTGCAGATTGCTTTTGCCATCAAATTTCCGTATTGTCATAGTCCCTCACCTATTAGTAGTGCTAACCAACCTCTATTGGTTCCAACATCAACTTTGAAGAATACTACATTCTCTGTGTAGGCTTCCGTATGGTCACACAAGGCAAAGTTGCTAACTCAGTCCCTCGTCAAGGTCAAGGTTGCTCAGTCTTTTGCTGAATGCTATTGCTATGGACCTTCTATATTTTGCTTATTGAATTCAGAAGCTAGATAAGAAATGACCATCATGGCCTCCATATATGACGAGTCAACATTACTATTATATTGGATAACAGGACTGGTGCTGTCTGTCCCTTGCAGATTGCTTTTGCCTTCCACTTTCCATATTGTCATAGTCCCTCACCTATTAGTAGTGTGCTATCCAATCTCTATCGGTTCTGTATTGGACATTACAACATCAACTTTGAAGAATACTAAAATCTTTGTGTAGGCTTCCGCATGATCACACAGTCCCTCACCTCTTCTTACTTGTGCTATCCACCCTTTACTCATTACTGGATGCGAAAGGTAGAAGGAGGCAATCGCCACCTCTGTGTTGGACAGTGTTGCACAGCAGATGTGTCTCATAGTCCCTCACCTATTAGGAGTGCTATCCAATCTCTATCGGTTCTGTATTGAACAATACAACATCAACTTAGAAGAATAGTAAAATCTTTGTGTAGGCTTCCGCATGGTCACACAGTCCCTCACCTCTTCTTACTTGTGCTATCCACCCTTTACTCATTACTGGATGCAAAAGGTAGAAGGAGGCAATCGCCACCTCTGTGTTGGAGAGTGTTGCACAGCAGATGTGTCTTATAGTCCCTCACCTATTAGGAGTGCTATCCAATCTCTATTGGTTCTGTATCGGACAATACAACATCAACTTTGAAGAATAGTAAAATCTTTGTGTAGGCTTCCGCATGGTCACACAGTCCCTCACCTCTTCTTACTTGTGCTATCCACCCTTTACTCATTACTGGATGCAAAAGGTAGAAGGAGGCAATCGCCACCTCTGTGTTGGACAGTGTTGCACAGCAGATGTGTCTCAGCAGGAAATTGAAGAATGCTAAGCTATGTGATGTTCGTCTGGAAGCTTGCTCTCAACCCCTGCAGGCAGAGTGTTTCGGGTACTTGTCACTACTCCTTGCCATGCGGCAAATTTGGTCACCCAGGTAGGATGGTGGCCCAGCAAATTTGATCACCCAGATAGGATGGTGGCCCAGCAAGTTTGGTAGCCCTAGCATGCTCTTCCGCTCAGGGGAATGCCAAATCACATGGACAAGGCCTTGGACTAGTGGCCTAACCTTGGGGAAGTCAGCAAGGGAAAGAATGGAAAAGATGGGACACCTCTGTATTGGACAGTGTAGCACAGCAGATGTGTCTCAGCAGGAAATTGAAGAATGCTCAGCTATGCCACCCAGGTAGGATGGTGGCCCAGCAAATTTGATCACCCAGATAGGATGGTGGCCCAGCAAGTTTGGTAGCCCTAGCATGCTCTTCCGCTCAGGGGAATGCCAAATCACATGGACAAGGCCTTGGACTAGTGGCCTAACCTTGGGGAAGTCAGCAATGGGGGTAAAGGAAGGGAAAGAATGGAAAAGATGGGACACCTCTGTATTGGACAGTGTAGCACAGCAGATGTGTCTCAGCAGGAAATTGAAGAATGCTTAGCTATGTGATGGTTGCCTGGAAGCTTGCTCTCAACCCTTGCCATGCAGCAAGCTTGGCCACCCAGGTAGGATGTGGAGGCCCAGCAAGTTTGATGGCCCAGGTAGGATGGTGGCCCAGCAAGTTTGGTAGCCCTAGCGCGCTCAGGTAGGATGGTGGCCCAGAAAGTTTGATCGCCCAGGTAGGATGGTGGCCTTAGCATGCTCAGGTAGGATGGTGGCCCAGCAAGTTTGGATGCCCTAGCACGCTCAGGCGGTCGCTCAGGGGCATCGGGAATGCCAAATCACATGGACAAGGCCTTGGACAAGTGGCCTAGCCTAGCTTGGGGAAGTCAGCAATAGAAGAAAAAAAGAGGAAGAAGTGTGAAGTGGGTCATCCCAAGATAAGATGGTGGCCCAGCAAGTTTGGTCACCCCGGTAGGATGGTGGCCCAACAAGTTTGGTTGCCTTGGCATGGTGAGGTGATCATCCAAGGGAATGAATGTTTAATCACATGGACAAGGCCTTGGACAAGTGGTGCCTTGGGGAAGTCAGCAATAGAGGTAATAGACGAGGAAGAATGGTAAAGATGGGATGACTTTAGGTTCAAGAAGGTGGTTGCCTAGGTGCATGAAGGTGGTCACTCTTGATGGGTGGTCTCCCTCGGGGTAGTGCCAAGTGTGTTGCCCCGAGATGCGAAATGGGTCATCCCAAGGTACTATGGTGGCCTGGAAGTTTGGTCACCCTAGTAGGATGGTGGCCCAACAAGTTTGGTTGCCTTGGCATGGTGAGGTGGTCATCCAATGGAATGCTTAATCACATGGACAAGGTGTTGGACAAGTGGTGCCTTGGAGAAGTCAGCAATAGAGGTAATAGAAGAAGGAAGAATGGTAAAGATGGGATGACTTCAGGTTCAAGAAGATGGTTGCCCAGGTGCATGAATTTATGGTGGTCGCTCTTGATTGGTGGTCTCCCTCGGGGTAGTGTCAAGTGTGTTGCCCCGAGGTGCGAAGGGGGTCATCCCAAGGTATATGGTGGCCCAGCAAGTTTGGTCAACCCGGTAGGATGGTGGCGCAACAAGTTTTGGTTGCCTTGGCATGGTGAGGTGGTCGTCCAAGGGAATGAAAGCTTACTATTTTTGAGGTTGAGTTGACTACCCAAGTGTGTTGGGATAGTCTTTTGGACCACTCTTGTTGGAGTTTTGGGCAAGTGGTTAGATCATTACTTGTAGTGTTCTCTATTGTTTCGTTGTAGATTATTTGATATTTTTTGAGGTGTTCTAGACTATTCTTAGTGTGTTCCTATCTTTTGAGTAATCCCCTTTAGACTAAGTGTGTATTGGCTGTCATAAACTTTGTTTGTGAGATAATCTACTTATTTTTTTGGTGGACTATTTGATAGTAGGAACCTACTAGTTTGGTTGTCCTTGTAAGGCAATAGTACCAATATGGAACTAGTCGGTGTGTAACTTGTACTCTACATAGACAAGTTTTCGTACAAAATTAACTGAGAAAACCTTGTGCAAGGAGGCATTTTTGCAGATCTACTTTCTTGTGTGTATCTAGTGTCTCATCAGAGACATACCTCTCTTCAAACTTTCATATCTTAGTCATTATGAGGTCTTTTTGAGTGTTTTCACTTGGAGGAGTTTCCTTATCTCTAATACTTTTAGTTTGTTTAAAAATTTTTCATAGATGTTTGAGTTTTCCTATTGCTGTACATCAGTTTTCAATTTAGACAGATAGTCGTTTTCAATTTAGACAGATAGTCATACTTTGCTATAATAGGCCTCCGCATACCTTGACTTCAACCTATTTCATTGGGAACTGTAATCCACTTTTTTTTATGTTTTTTGTTTCTAAAGCATGCTACTCAAAGTCTAGTTTCAGGATATATGATTGGTTTTAACAATTCTACTCAGAGAGTTTCTGGTGATTATTTTGCTATAGTCACCCATTTTTGTTTTCTTGAAAGTTTGTAGAAAAGTTTTATTTCTGAAATTTGGAAATATTTATTTGATTTTTTGAAGATCTTGGGAGGTCTCATCACTTCTAGTTGTGTAATTTGATGTTTACAAGTTTTTAAACATAACATCATGGTATCAGAGCTATTTGTTTTATCAGATGCTTCATAAAGCTTATTGAATTATCTTCTTTGTTTACAAGGATTCAACATGACAAATTTGAGTGCATCGATTGAGAAGTTATCTGATGGGAGAAATTATCCCATGTGGAAATTTAGAATGGAGTCTTATCTCATGTCTAAAGGTCTTTGGGGATTGATAACAGGTACAAAAGTGAAGCCAATATTACCAGAAGCTCCTACACAAGCAGATCGAGCAAGAGAACAAGAAAGGATCGAAAGAGACAGAAGAGTTTTGTTTATTATATCACAAACAATTTCAAATACTATGCTTGGACATATAAGAGGTTTGAATACTAGTAGAGAAGCCTAGGAGTCTTTAGAGAGGTTATTTGCAGCTACCAACAGAGCGAGGCAAACACAACTTATTGGTGAGCTGATAAGAGTAAAAAAGAAGCCACGACAATCAATTAATGATTATATTCTTGAGGTAAAATTTCTTATTGAAGCATTAACCTCCTTTGATGCATCTCCTAGTGAGGATATAAAGTTTAACAATATGTTAAATGGCTTGAGAGAAGATGAAAGATGGAAGTCTTTTATTACATCTATCATGACTCGAGAGAATCTACCATCCTTTGAAGGTTTACAAATGCTCATGATGACTAAAGAAATCAACATAGAAGGTGGAAACTCTTATCATTCGCAAAGAGGTAGTCAACGACAAGCTATTTATACTTCATCAAATAGAACAAGAGTTAGAGGAAATTGGAGATGAGGAAGATTCAACAACAACGCAAGAGGAAGAGGAAGCTTTAATGCTACTAGAGGAGGAAGAACAGTACAACAAGGTCAACAGACTCAACCAATTCAGCAAGATAACTTTACTTGTAATTATTGTGGTAAAGTTGGTGATTATGCCAGTGATTGCTTCTCCAACCCGAATAGAAGAGGTGGTTTTAGAGGATGACAAAGAGGAAGAGGCCAAGACCAGATGCATCAAAACAACAACATAATGCAAGAGGAGGTTCACGCATAGAAGCGAAACATTCTTATGGCTATGCATACAAACACACATAAGAGGAAGGTAAACAACAAAACTTGGTATGTAGATAATGGTTGCTCAAACCATGTGAGCCATAATATGAATATGTTTGTGAACTTACCCAAGCTAGAGTCAAGAGTCACAGTTGCTATAGGAATAGTATTGAGCATGAAGTAGTATATATTGGTGACTTTCCACTTAATGAACATGTGACTCTCAGAGATATTTTGTTTGTTTCTACTATTACAAGAAATTTGATTTCAATTGGATAGATGGAGGACAATGGAGTGAATGTGGATTTTGACAATAATCAGTGGTAGGCTTATCAGAAGAACAATGGGACTTTTATTATAAGAGGACAAAAGGTAAATAGATTATATACTTATGAAGTTGAAGTTCCAGATTATGCAGGCTATATAATGATCAATGCGACTCAAGTAAGTTAATTGATTTATGACATAAGGGATTAGGACACATCAATGTTGGTAGATTCAAGGATATTGCAAAAAAAAAAACTTGGTTGAAGGTCTATCACAGCTACCTAAGCAAGATTTGGATTATGTTTGAGAGGAATGTCAATTTGGAAAATAGGTACAAAGTCCTTTTTCAAAAGCAAGATTGCAAAGCAGAGATATTTTGGACTAAGATTGATACTGATGTATGGGGTCCATTTCAAGCAGAGTCCATGTAGGTAGCAAGTACTTTGTAATGTTTATTGATGACTTCTCAAAGTTTACATTCATTTATTTTATGAAATACAAATCAGAAGTATTTGATATGTTCAAGAAGTTCAAATCATCGGTTGAAAAGCAAACACGTCAAAGCATAAGAAGGTTGAGACGAGATGGAGGAGGTGAGTATTTTTCTAATCAGTTTCTTGCATATTTGGAAGAAAAAGGAATAAAAAAGGAGACTAAAAATAGATACACACCTCAAAAAAATGGTGTGGTCGAAAGAAGAAATAGTTCTATCTTGGAGATGAGTAGGTGCATGTTAAATGAAAAGGACTTGCCACTTACTTTTTGGGCTGAAGCATGCAATATGGCAGTTTATGTGATTAACAGGTTACCACCTACTCAAAGTCATATACAAAAAGCACTTTATGAAGTTTTTTATGGATCAAAACTAGATATTTCTAATTGTAGAATTTTTGGAAGCATATGTTTTGTTCATGTTCCACAACACTTAAGGTTAAAGTTGGATCCAAGATCACAAAAAATGATTTTCATTGGTATGAAGATAAATCTTGGTATAAGCATGAAGTGCAGGTAGATGAAGAAGAAACTACAAGAAGTCATGAAGAAGAGCCAAGTTCTCTGAGCTTATCAGAAAGTCAAATTACACATGAAGAGGTAACTCCCCCCAATCAAAAGTTGAAGAAAATTCTATATTTAATTTCAAAGGAAATTGAGTCACAGGAAGAAGAAAGTGAAGGTTCTACGTCAAGAAGAACCCAAACTCGAAGGCAACAAAAGCATGGTAGGACAAAAAGTCAATCAAGGTATCCAGTAAGAGAAAGAAGGCAACCACAAAGATTTTCTCAGGGAGCTTATATGGAAAAACTCCTTGAGGAGCAGGAACCAATGACTTTTAAAGAAGCATTAAGGTAAAGAAATGGATTAATGCAATGGATGAAGAAATGGCAGCTTTGTATGAGGACAATACATGGAGTTTAGTTTCAAGGCAACCTAACATGAAGGTAATCGATAACAAATGGGTGTACAGGATAAAGAGAAACAGTGATGGTTCAGTAAATAGATATAAAGCAAGGATTGTTTGTAAAGGTTATGCATAGAGTTATGGCATCGATTAATATGTCAAAGATGTCAACTATAAGGACATTAATACATATTGCCACAAGCAAGATATGGAATCTTTATCATATAAAATTAGATATCAAAAGTGCATTTCTCAATGGTGATTTAAAAGAAGATGTGTACATGGAGCAATGAGCAGGTTATGAAGATCCTAAGAAGCCTATACATGTATGTAAACTCTTGAAAGCATTGTATGGTCTTAAACAGACTCCAAGGGCTTGGAATTTTAGATTGATAAAATTTCTTGAAAAGAAAGGATACAGGTGTTCAAATGCAGATACTTCTTTATATGCTAAAGTTGAAGGATCATTAATTGTTTATATCTCAATTTATGTGGATGACTTGATAATAACAGGAAATGATGAAGGTGAGATAGCTAAGATCAACACAGAGCTTGGATCTGAATTTAAAATTTTAGATTTAGGAGAATTGACATATATTCTTGGAATCGAAGTTATGAAGAAAGAAGATGGTATATATCTTCTACAAAGGAAGTATATTTCATATTTATTAAAGAAATATGGCATGGAGCATTGCAACAGTATCAGTAATCCGATGGAACCCAATGTGAAGTACAATGTTGAAGATGGTGAACCTTTAGAAGATCCACTTATTTATAGGTCTTTGATTGGTTCTCTTATATATGCAACTTTAACAAGGCCAGATATTACATTTAGTGTAAGTACATTGTCTCAATTCATGAACAGACCTACATATGTACATATGCAACCAGTTAAAAGGGTCTTGAAAAATTTGAAGGGTACATTAAATGAAGGTTTGGGCTACAAATATCATGAAGTTATGGATTTGAAAGCATATAGTGATGCAAATTGGGTTGGAAATAAGGATGATAGAAGGAGTACATGTGGATATCTGATATTTGTAGGTAATAATTTTGTTTCGTGGAGTTCTAAAAAATAGCCTACAATAGCACTTTCAAGCACAAAAGCTGAATATAGAAGTCTTACAAATGCAACATGTGAGATTATGTGGTGTTTGAAGCTTTATGAAGATATGAATCTATCTACATCATGTACACTACTCTTTGGAGATAATGTAAGTTCATTACAACTCACGTCTAATCCAGTATACCATGCAAGAACCAAACACATTGAAGTACACTATCACTATATTTGGAGAAGATTTTGAATGAAGATATTGATATTCAACATGTTGGAACTAAAGATCAATTAGTAGTATACTCACAAAAGCAGTGAATGCTCAAAAGCTCAAGCAAATCAGAGTTCTACTTGGAGTCAAAGCTTTCGATTTAGAGCTTGAGGGGGACAATATTACATAAGAACAAGCTCTAAAGTAGTTTTTTGTAGGCTTGTGGATTTTATTATTTATGTTAAAAAACATGTGGAGGTGCTCACATCTTTAAATTTAGATTAAAAGTAGATAAAAGTTAGAAGGAAAGGAAAGGTGTCTATTTTTAAACAAGGAAGGGGCTTTTGTTGACAACCTCTCAATAAAAAGAGTGGTTTTCTTAGTGTAGGTGGCCAAATTGAGTGATTCTTGTTGCGTTGTCAAGGTTACAAGCTGGAATATATATATATATATATATATATATATATATATATATATATATATATATATATATATATATATATATATATATATATATATATATATATATATATATATAGAGAGAGAGAGAGAGAGAGAGAGAGAGAGAGAGAGAGAGAGAGAGAGAGAGAGAGAGAGAGATTGGTTTTTTTTACAAAATTCAATGAAAAACCTCCATGTAAGTAGGAATTTTTGCAAATCTAAATGAAACTTTGTAACAAACAAATAGAAATTCTAAAGAATCTATACCAACTTGAATCACTGAAAATAATCAAGTATACACTGAGAAATAGGTCAAAGAAGCTCATTGTTTTGAGTAATACATGACAGAGTAGAAGAAATGAGATATGAGAAAACTATATGTATTAATGCACATAAATTACATTGACATTGGCAATAAATGATTGCAAAATGTGAGGGAAATGATAGAGCTATAGTGTGAGCTCAATACCCATATGAAATCCCTCTCAATGTCTCTTCAAATTGGGCTCTTCTCTAGTATATCTATGCGACTAGATAGTCCTCTTTTTATAGATTTTTGCTGGAGCCAAGATTCAAATTTGAATTTGAATCTTTACCTAAAAGTGTCCCAAAGTTTTAGGACTGGATTATCACCAAATAATTTGTGGAAATATTCTCCTTAGAACTCGTAATTGTAGGTCTTTCCTCGTCTACACATTTACAAGGAGTAAAAATTAATCTTTTACAAAAGATCATTCATGCTAATACATGAATGCACATATGATCTTAAGGATAAGTGGTCAAGCACTTAGGCTTGGAGTAATCGCACCAACAGGAAAAGCTACCCATCGGGCCAATAAGGGCAAGTGCACCTAGTGGACCAACTTAGGCTACTACACCCAACAATTCAAGTTGGGTGACTCCTCCCAAGGCTAATTGGGTAACTTCTCCCTAGTGGCCCAATTGGTCAAATTGGGCACCTACTTTTGGATGAATTACCTCATGTTGGGCAAGTAGGCCAACCACCTCCTTTTGTGCAAAATTTCTACACACTCCTAAGGAGGTGCAAAGTTTTTTATGCCATGTAGAATATCATAGAAGTTCATATGGATGTATTTGAAGATAGCCAAACCATTGTCAAGGCTCACAAGCAAGAAGGTACCATTCTCTTGGATCCCCAAAGTAGAGAAGGCATTCAATGAGCTAAAGCTAAGGTTATTTATTGATCCACTATTAATTGTTCTCTCGAAAGCACACATATAGATACTCGAACTCCATGAGCCCATTGATATCAAACTTTTTCATATTGCTTCTCCCTTCAATGGCTATGAAGGAAGAGTACAATTCCTCACTATAGAATAATTGAACAAAAAAAAAGAAGTTACTTTTTAAAGCTATTTTTTTAATCATAAAGGAAAATCTGTATAAGTATTGCCTAGATGGTATTCTACACATATGTGTGTATCCATAAGAAGTAAATCTCTTACTTGAATCATTGCATGGCAATGAACACCTCATGGGAGAGGAGTTGGTCCACAAAATTCTACATGTTTTTGGTGGCCTAATCTCTACAAGGATGCAACCAAGTATGCCAAAGAATGTCAAAGGAGTGTTCCACAAGGAAAAATTTTCAACCCTTCGTAATCACGATTGAATGGAAGTCTTTGTTGGAAGTGAGATAGGCCCAAAATGATAATCGCATGTATTTCCAAGTTCTTTCTAACACTTCAAATCTTAGCACATACAAACCTTGGCTAAATAATGAGATGAGTAGAGAACAGAATAGAGATGAAAAGATGTAAACGAGTAGCAACTGAATGCTTACTACTCACTAAAATATTGCATGATGGAAATATGCAATTAAAATAATGATAAAATCTAAATTTTGGCTAAAAGAAAAGGGTTCTAGGTACAAAATGTAGAGAAAAAATCCTAAGAGTGTGTGTGTGTAAGAGAATATGTGCAAGTTTTAAGTGATGGGTGTTGAGAAGTCCATGCTCTACCCTTTGCATTTGCATGCATCCACTTTATCCCACATGCAAGGAGCTTCTCACAAGTTGTCATGCACTCTCATGCAAGTTCCATTTATCCCACATAGGATGTACTTCGCCCTCTAGTCCATATAAGGAGGGTCTCACTTCACCTCTTCTCGTTCTTGATGCACCATAGTTTTCTATTCATGTGATTAGTTGTAGATCATGTTTCTCAACATGGTATCAGAGCATAGGTGGGTTTTATTTTTGTTCAATGTCTTAGTCATTTTTATTATCACCCTAGATTGGTCTTCCTACAACAAAACAAAAACTAAATCTTCAAATGTTAAGGAACTTGGATTGTCATTCATCATCAAACAAAGAGTAGAAGCAAAACTCTGATATGAGTCAGGAAGACCTTAAGAATTGTCTGCACAAGTGAACTGTCAGGAAGGACGTTATCTGCAGAAATCAAATATTCCTTCAAATCCTTGACCTTTGTCAGAAAACTATCCATAAAATCTTCTTCATTCATGTGCTCACTCTCCAAATGTTTTCAGAGGTAACCAACAAGAGAATCATTCCTAGCTTGGTACAATGTGGTAAGTGTATCCCAAGCATCCTTAGATGTTCTACAAGAGCGAATGTGAGGAATAATGGCACATTTGATACACAAAGCTATCAATGCATATGCCTGGGCATCTCTGCCATCCCAACAAATTTGCTCTACAGTAGGTGCAACAAAAACCGCAACACGAACATGAATCTATAGAATTTCACCATCTTCGACTCCATCTGCATCAGCTTCAGTACCTGTATTCGCAAGTGTAACAAGATGTCTTTCAACACCCTGCACAATATTCCATAGTCCTTTTGCGATCAATACATGATGCATCATATAAGCCCACAATGGATACTTGGTACCATCCAACTTATCCTCAACAACCAACATATGGAATACATCACTACTTTCAGCCATGGCCACTAAATAAAATACCTTGATGCAGAAAAATGAATGTATCTAAAAAAGTTGAACATAACTACCCAAACACGTTCTGCTAGACCTGTAGCAGACTTCGAGATGCTTATACTGGCGAACTGAAACCTGTATATATCTTTGGCACAAAAAGATGAAATAGCCTGCATAAGCACTGCGATAGTGCATTTCGAAGCCGAAACAAGCTCAGATTGCAATTTAGGCACCACATACCGAAGTTGTTTTGATCTCAAAAACATGCTGAGTATGCTCACCAAATTTCGTGTGATTCTGAGACTGCAACTAGAGAGGTGTCGATGATGCCCTAGATGAAGCGGCGACCTGCTCTGATACCAATGTTTGGAGTTAGACGTCTGCGGAAGCACGCAAACATCACAAGGAAGAAGAAGAAGCTTGGAGCACAACACACAATACAGAATGCATTACCACTAGAATGTACAAAGATAAGTAGCCCATTAGGGCAATAGGTGTATATACAATATGGGGAGAAAAAACCTCCTAAAGAGGGAAAATAGTGCCCTGATGGTCCTAGAGTGTTCACACACATCACTACCTAAATATACCAACACAAAATTTAGATCTCTTGAAACAATCACCTTATTGGAATGAGGATTATAACATCTATATACTCTTTAAGTATCTAGATACCCAATAAATATTCACTTTTCTGATTTCACATCAAGTTTTGATCTCGCTTCACTAAGTACATGCACATAGCATATGCAACCAAATACTTTCAAATGATTTACATGGTTTCCTTCCATGTCATACCTTATATAGTGTAAAATGATGAAGTCGAGCAATAGGGACTCTATTCATAATGTACACACGTGCTAATAGCTTCAACCCAAAAAAAAATTAGGAAAACACATATCATTTAGCATGCTTCTAGATGCTTTTACTATGATTCTATTTCTTCTTTCTTTACCTCCATTTTGTTGTGGAGTATAACTACATGTAACTTCTCTTTTGATACCTTCATCATACAAAAAAAACATTAAAATCTTGGGACAAATATTCTCCCCCTCCATTGGATCTTAGCTTCTTAACATACCTTCTTGTTTGGTTCTAGACAAATGTTTTGAACTTCTTGAAACAATCAAAGACTTAACTCTTATGTTTAATGAAATACACAAATGTCATTCTACTATGACCATCAATGAATGATACATAGTACTTATTACCACCCAAGGATGCCTCTTTAATAGGACCCCACACATCCGTGTGTATAAGATCTAGCAAACCATCACTTACATAGCTCGGATGCTTGAAAGGTTGTCTACATTGCTTGCCCATTTGACATGCTTCACAAAGATGTACCATATTTTGCTTGGTAAGATCAGGTTATCCTTTAACAATCCTCTTCTTTGATAGCTCCTCTAACCTGTGTACATTCATGTGGCCGATCCTTTTGTGCCATAGATCAAGCTCTGCTATTCTATGCATACCATAAGAGTAATAGGTTGTATGATTTCGGTCTACCTTGAATGTAAACAATCTACCTTGTTTTCGACATCTACAAATTAATCTCCTTTGCTTTGGATCCTCAATGAAGGAAACTACATGATTAAATCTTATTTGCAAACTTTTTATACCATTTGAAAAACCAACATCAAATTCTAAGTGATCATTGGTAACATTACATCCTTCAAGCAATTTTTCTTGCACTTATTCTACATGACAACATCTCCAACTTGCATAATCTTATGTGTTGTATTGTCCCCTATTTCAACATGACCTTAACATGATGGATTATGCATATTTGAAAACCATGAAGCATCATGAGACATATGCTTAGAGAAACCACTATCTACATACCATACATTGCTATTGCAATTCATCTTAATTTCTAAATTCATTATGAGAAGAGAATCATAATCATCACTTTTACCTTTAACTTCATTACTTCCTTGTTGTTTACCTCTTCTTGAGTAACCTCCTCTTTGACTACCACCTTCATTATTGTCATTTTGATAGCAATTTTTGGCATAGTGTCCATACCTTCCACATATGTAGCAATTGTTGTTATCTTCACTCCTTTGATTTGGATTGTAGTTGTAGTAAGCTCTTGTACATGTTACACTTATGTGTTCCTCTAGTAGCTTTGATGTAAACCTTTTCCCTATACATGGGCACTTTTTACTCTAGTGCTGGCTAGAGGTTTTTTCCCCATGTTACCACATACATGATTCGGGTGGTACTTTGTACTTAGGGATATTATTCAGCTCAAACTTCAGTTCAATTCATCGTCAATAGAGAGAGCTATTCCAACCATCCATCTTCTCCATGTGTCTTGCTATGTTTTTGCTCCTTGTGTGTGCTTCTCATGTGTCTCTTGCACTTTTACACACACCCAACAATGGTATCAGAGCAAGTTTAGCTCCTTCTCAAGTTTTGGTTTTTTGCGTCACGATGCGCGTGCACTTTTAATAGTGCAAATCGACTTCGGAGCATAGAACAGTGAATTTTAGTAGCCAAAAACCATTTCCATTAGTTGCATTAGGGTGTTACCTCCATTTCAAAGCCATTCGTGCAGTTAGAATTGCGATGAAAGTGACGGTTTGTGAGCTGAAATTTCAGCATTCATTTGAGCTTTTGTTCAAGTAAAGATATTGTCACATTCTTGTTCCTTGGTGAAATGGTGGGCAACAATGACTTGTTTGGCATGTGGGACCAACTATCCACTGTGGGACCAACTATCCAAGATAAGCTTGATGGGACCAACTATCCAATGTGGTCTTACATGATGAAGCATGTTCTTGTTGCAAAAAAACTTTGGGCCATAGTGGCAGATGTAGATCGAAGACCCACAGGTGCTTCTTCTTCACAGTCTACTGTCACATATGGAGTTTCTTCTTCAAATATAGTGGTTTCTCTTTCTCCACCTACATAGAAGCAACTTAGATGGGAGGGAAAAGATGCTCAAGCTCACACATTGATTGCGCTTTCTATGAAGCGTCATATAGTTCCACACATTCGGTCATGTTCTACATCGAGACAGACATGGGACACTCTTGGTTCTTTGTATGTCGTGTGTAATGAAGCACATATTGCATACTTGAGGAAGCAACTTGAGGATGTATGTATGGCTGAAAATGAGTATGTGGATGTGTATGTGACACATATCAAAGACTTGAAAGAGCAATTGGCAAACATAGATGAGATTATTCCAAATGCATCACTCATTTCTACATTGTTGAAAGGATTACCAGAATCTTTTTAAAGCTTTGCTACTACACTCCGTTTGATTGCAAAAAGGGAATCCCAATATGTATGCATTTGATGAGGTTGTGTCTCTTCTTTTGCAAGAAGAGCAATCTAGAGTGAATAGGAGTCGTTTGATTGAGGGAACACAAGCACTTGCTATCTCACAAAAGTGGAAAAGCAAGTATGGTTCAACTTTGGAGATACAAATTGAATGCCAAGATAGTAGCTCAAAACACCAAGATAAGTGACATCAAAACTATGCTGCAAACCCGCCATAAGAATGAACAAGTTTTGCATCACATGACCCAATCAAGAGTATGTGATCAACATAAAGAACAAGCACTGTAAGATTAGCCCCATCTTTGCATATATAGAGTGTGCTTTCAATTGGACTTTATGTTAAGCCAAGAGCAATTGTCATACCATGCATGTGGAGCTCGCTTGAGACCATACAAGGCTTTATGCAAGCGACAAACCATATGCTCTTTCCCTTTCATGGAAAATCCAGGAGGTTGCTTCACCTAGACTTCTTCTTGCAAATCACCATTCAAAAAGTTGTTTTTATGTCCAAATGATGTACTTGCCAACCTCAATAGGCAGCCAATGCAACCATTGTACAAATGGTAGTCATGCATGAACTAGGTGCAAACGTTTCCTCATAGTCAATGCCATATTGTTGTGCATATCCTTTGGCAACCAATCTAGCTTTGTAGCGATCAATGCTACCATCATACTTTCTCTTAATCTTGTAAACCCACTTTGTACCAATGGCATTTTTTCCTTTTGGCAATTCACATAACTCACAAGTACCATTCCTATCTATGGAATCCATTTCTGATTGCATATCACTCATCCATTGTGGATCGTCACATGCATCTTCAAAAGCAAGTGGCTCTTCATTAGATGCTATTTCAATAAGAGAATAATCCACAAAATTACTTGATGCATGGTGAGAGCTTGATCTTGTTCTACCAAGTAAAGGTGCACCCAATTCGCTATCCTACAAAGTTTGTTTCAACCACTTTGGCATACTTTGTGCACTCTTGATAGACATGTGTCCATTATGTAATACATCCTCAACATGTATATCATGCATGGGCTGAATTTCATGCTCATTTTCAGCCATATTTTGATGCAAATGTTTAGCCATATGTGGCTACAAATTTCCATAGTTCCCAAAATTTTTGGCTGAAAAACTTCACCCATGTTTGGCTGGAAATTCTCTGCATTTTCAGCTCTATTTTGCTAGAACTTTTCAACCCTTTGAGCCTTAGTTGGCTGGTCTACACGGTCATAGTCAATCACACCATTTTGGAATAAATGCATGAGTGTATCGAACACATCTTGTGAGCTAATTGTTGGCTGTTTTTTACATTCAAGTAGAGGGAAAACTGAATTTTCAAGAAATACCACATCTTAACTCATAATAATTTTGTCCTTCAATGGATGGTACAAATGATATCTGCAGCTATTCAACACATAGTTTTCACACATGACCGCTTCCATCCAAAACTTGTTAGGAAGTTGCTTTCCTTTAACTATACATCATGCCATTTCAAGTAGTGTTCTATTCTTTTGCTCGGCAACGCCATTTTGCTGAGGTGTATATGGCATCATATATTGGTGTGAAATACCCCTTTCATGAAGAAAAGCATTAAATTCATGTGACATGTATTCACCACCACGATCTGTGCGTAGAGTCAAAAGCTTTTGTGAAGAAAACTTTTCAGCCATAGCTAAAAATGCTTTGAAGCAAGAAAATACCTCATTCTTTGCTTTCATAGGATACACCCATGTATGGCAAGTAGCATCATCAATGAAGGTAACAAAATATACATGCTTCCCAAAAGATGGAGTCTTGATGGGACCACATACATCACTATGAACAAGCTGCAATTTTCTTGTAGTGTGTGTATGACTATCTTTTATGATGCATTTTTCCAAGAATGCAACCTTCACATGCATGCTTCTCAATGGACTCAAGTGTTGGCAAACGAATAAGCATGTCCTTCTTTTGCAATTAAAGTAAAGTATTGAAGTTCAAGTGACCAAAACAAGCATGCCAAAGCTCATTTCAATCATGGAAGAAGTATGAGCAACCAAGGCATTCAAGGCAGCCCTCTTGTATGTATCCATGCAATACAAACCATTACAAACTGTACCGGATATCATGATAATATCACCATTGTTGAAAGCATGAACCATACACTTATCATCAACAAAGTGTACATGAAGTCTAGCTTTGGCAATTAACGGAACTGAAATTAAATTCTTCTTGATATTGGGCACATACAATGCATTTTTCAAAAGAATCAAACCTCCAGTTGTAGTTGTAAGCTCGATTTCTCTTACTCCGATAAGAGGCATTGTTTACACACACCACATGATCATTGCACTTAGCAAGCTTTCTACACTCATCTATAGGATGACTAGTCTACACTCATCAATAGTATGACCAGCCTTTTGGCAATATTTGCATCTCTTCTTCTTTTGCAAATCAGCATCATTAGAGGAATGAGTGGAAGAGGAAGCTTGAGGCTTTGGTTTTGATGAACCCAAAGCTGAAGCATACTTGCTTTTCCCCTTTTGTGAGATAGCAAGTGCTTGTGTTCCCTCAATCAAACCACTTCTATTAACTCTAGATTTCTCCTCTTGCAAAAGAAGAGACACAACCTCATCAAATTCATACATATTGGGATTCCCTTTTGCAACCAAACGGAGTGTAGTGGCAAAGCTTTGAAGGAATTCTAGTAATCCTTTTAACATTAGCATCCGGAATAAACTCATCTATGTTTGCCAATTGCTCTTTCGAGTCCTTGATGCATGTCACATACACATCCACAGACTCATTTTCAGTCATACATACATCCTCAAGTTGCTTCCTCAAGTATGGAACACGTGCTTCATTACACACGGCATACAAAGAAGCAAGTGTCCCATGTCTATCTTGATTTAGAACATGATAGAATGTGTGGAACTATATGACGCTTGATAGAAAGTGCAATCAATGCATGAGCTTGAGCATCTTTTCCATCCCATCTAAGCTACTCTTGTGTAGGTGGAGAAGGAGTAGCCACAGTACTTGAAGAAGAAGCTCCATCTATGACAGTAAACTGTGAAGTAGAACTTGTGGGTCTTCGATCTACATCTGCCACTATGTTCCAAAGTTTTTTTGCAACAAGAACATGCTTCATCATGTAAGACCACATTGGATAGTTGGTCCCATCAAGCTTATCTTCATCTTGAAGAAATGCCAAACAAGTCATTGTTACCCACCATTTCACTAAAGAACAAGAATGTGAAAAAATCTTGAATTAATGAAAGTTGAAATGAATGCTGAAATGAATGCTGAAATTTCACCTCACAAAGTGTCACTCTAATGGCAATTATGACTACATGAATGGCTTCAAAATGGGGGTAAAACCAAAGTGCAACTACTAGAAATGTTTCTTGGTTGCTGAAATTCATTCTTCTATGCTCTGAAGTTAATTTTCACTGCTAAAACTGTGTGCATGCCACAATGCAAAAAACCAAAACTTGAGAAGAAGGTGAACTTGCTCTGATACCACTGTTGGATGTGTGTAAAAGTGCAAGAGACACACAAGAAGCACACACAAGAAGCACAAATGCAGCAAGACACACAAGGAAGATGGATGGTTGGAATAGCTCTCCCTATTGATGATGAGCTGAACTGAAGTAAGAGTTGAATGATTTCCCTAAGTACAAAGTACCACCACATATGAGTGTATCAAGTATGTGGTAACATGGGAAAAAAACTTCTAGTCAGCACTAGAGTAAAAAGAGCCCATGTATAGGGAAAAGGTTCGCATCAAAGGTACTGAAGGAACACATAAGTGTAACAAAGTGCATGTCAAATTCAAGGAACATGTTATCATTTAATAGAAATTATTTGTTACTCCAAGAAAATGTGACTTGCATGCAACTCATGTTCACATTTTTGGGTAGATTTCTTAGCATTTTCTCCCTCCCAAATCCCAATTATGCACATTTGAAGTAGAAAATATGGTGAATTACAAATTTTCTTCCTTGTGTTGGAGGTCTAGAAAAGAGGAGATCTATTACAAGTGCATGTCCAATTCCCATTATTTGGGTATATTCTTAAACATTTTATTCCACTCAACTTAGAATTATGCACATTGAAAATAGATAGTGTAGTGAAATCTTAAATTAAAAAATTGTTGAAATGGACATGCAGAAAACAAATTGTTTGAAGTCATTCAAGAGTCAAAATAGTTCAAATCTTTGCAAGAAGAATAAAAATAGGTCAAATATGTGCAAGAGTAAAAATAGCTCATTAAAAAAAAGTAAAAATAGTCCAAATCTATGCAAGAAGCGTAATGGTTCATTTTTTTTTGATATTTGCTTTTACATGAAAGAAAATGTAGCACTTTAAAAGATAATGAAAAATTGAAAAAAAATGAAGTATAATAAAATGATGGCATCATCCACCTATGTGCTCTCGTGTTTGGAGTTTAGACGCCTAGCTTATTGAATCCAAAAATAATGGAGGGATAAAATCCATTGAAAAGAAGAATAATTTCTTCTTTGACTTCTAAGTATATCTCTTTACTCAACAAATTCAATAGGGAATTACTCCAAAAATTTGGATCCCAACATGCAAATAGAGGCCCAAGTCATTTATTTTGTTTACATGGGACATTGGCATGTAATATGATCAAGATTTGAGTATTTTAAATAGATTGGAGATCCCTCTCACCCCAAAGGAATGTACACAAGGGTCCAAAATGCATAAATATAAAAATCTAGACATGGAAAAAATTTGATGGATGGTTTCACTTGAATTCATTAAACATTAGGTACTACCCATCTTTGAAAAGAACTTAAAGACTCTTTGTAGGTTTCTTCCAAAGTTGTAATATCAAAATAGAAAGAACATTTATACAGAAGGTTAAGGAGATATACATGTTGGTGCAATGAGCAAGCCTAAGAGCTTTGCCTTAGATTATCAACTATCCTCATAATTTAGCTCACACGAATATGGTCATGTGAACACATATTTGTAAAACTTCCAAGAGTAATACTCATGTAATTATCTTGGTCGTTTCTAAAAGCTGAGAGTAAAAAAGGAATCTCAGAGATTGAGGGAGTCAAATTCCATGACTTTGCTAGTTGTGAATCAAATTTAAATCATCCCTAAAGTCTAGGATTACTTTTAGGTGGATGAGTCACCATATTACATTTAAATTCTTATATAAATACATCTACTTCTTAGCTCTGAGAAATGAAGCCTATTCCTAAGAGATTGAGTTGATACTTTGAGCATACATTGTGCTCACTTCATATAGGAGTAGTCCTCCATAGTTCTCTTGTATCATATGTGCAATATCAATACACATTATGACTCATATATCTTGATTACTCACTCTCTGTGTGCCGCTATAATACCTTGAGGTATATAGTGAATTTGGTTTATCTATTTCACTATGCGTGAGTATTAATTTTCAGATATTTAACTTGGATCACTTAGAAAAAGTATATTGTATCTAGGTATGAAGTCTCATTGTCATTGGCTCACTAGATATAAAGTTATGAATGTTTGAAGGTGACAATGTATGCACCTCATCTTGCCCCTGAAAAGTCAGGATGACCCTCTAGAATTGCTATAAACATTTCCCTGTGTATGGCCTAGGTAAATTCATCAAATAAATTACTTTAGTTAGATATAAACTTCAATTAGATGTGTGCAAAAGACCTTTGTTCAATTCATACCAATTTGTGAGCTTTGAGTATTCTTTTGTGACCTTTACTTCCAAAAATAAAAGGTTTCCTCAAATCTAATAAAGTGAAAGTCATCTATATTGATGAAATCTTTTGGAAATGATGTTCCAAAGAACTTGGTAACTCTTTATGCATATTTGGGTATCCAAGCAATGTACATTAGCCATCCCTAAAGTTACATTGGTTCGTGTAGATCACGTTTGTTGCAACACCCACTCATCTCTGCACATATCCCATCACGTCTTGAGTCTAGTATCAGAGCAAATAAGAATCATGGGTGATGGATTCCCCTCATCTATTGAAAAATTAGATTGAGGTAATTACTCAACATGGACTCAGAATGGAAGCCTTTCTACAAGGAAGGAATCTCTATGGTTATGTCTCTAGAGATGAGATGGTGCCAATACTCAAAAGCAAGGTCCCACCAATACAAGAGGAGTAAGAAAGGTTAAGTACATGATGCTCAAAGGATGCTTTTGTTGGAATTTGGGGCCCCACAATCGTTCAAAACTAAAACCTTCTCAGCATACACACTTAATTAATTAAGATTATAAGTGAGAGATAGAAAGAAAGAGATCTTGAGACAAGGATAGGGAATGTAAGATGAATGCTTACTCACTAAAAAATAGATGTCCAAATTACAACATGGGAGTACTACTCAACCATATAAAGTGGTGCACTCACTAATGGAAGAATATCCAAGAAGATGATGATACAAAATTTATATTATGTTGAAATAATCTAAGTGTGTGAAGTGAATGAGCAACAAAGTTAACCTTATTCTCACAAAATAGTGTAACAAATTTGTAAATCAACCAACCCTAATTTTGAGATTAGGGTAGAGAAACCCTAAAAACAAAATATAAGGTTAACTCACAAAAGATAGTTACCACCACCTTGTAGAAGAATTCTTGCTCCAAGAGAGTAGCCTCTCCTTCACCAAATCTTCACCTCCAAAGCTTTAGAATCTTCAAACTCTAGCTTGAGATCTTTGAGTGATATATCATAGTGTGCCCACCATGCTCCTTTTATAGGTTAAGCTTCTCAGCAATAGCATATGTTCTTCAAGAATAAAGCAAAACGTGCGATCTCTCCATAAAGCAAGAAATACATAGCAATCCAAAACACAAAACTCCATCGTTGTTTTATTTTTGTTTTATTCATGAAAAGCAATGATTACTTTTAGAATCCTATTTTGCTAAAAAACGAGTGGCTCTTATTTGTTTGCTTTTCATGATTCCATCACTATAGTTGCTTTATGCTTGATCCAAATTATATGCTCTTGATCATATAAACTTAGCTTTTCCTTGTTTTGAGCAAAATTAGGTTTTGAATTTTCTTCCAACTCTGACCTTTGATGGAAAAATGAAGCATACCATTAGATAGCTCTTGCCAAGATCTATCTATGTAGCCTAAAAAAGTTTTACCCAAACTGTACAAAAATGCTAAGTCCAAAAATGATTTGCTGGAAATGTACCAAATGTACATTGACTTCCAACAATCCCTCCTTCAATGTCATATTGGTACGAACTTCAGTAATCTGCAAATCTTCTCATGGCTATCTCTAATCAATGCTTTGGTAAATATATCTGCAACATTCTCACTAGAAGGAAGATAGACTAGCTATCCTATGGTAGAGCTTTAGTCAAAGCATCTGCAGCATTATCTCGAGTGTGAACCTTCTCAAGAATAATGCGCTTAGTGGCTAAGCAATGAAGTGATACCTCACCTCATTGTGCTTGTTCTTTGCATGATAGACCAGATTCTTAGCCAAAGCAATGGCACTCTGACTATCACTGAGCAAACGAGGTACATGCTGAGGTAAACCCATATCACAAGCAAGACGAGAAAGCCACAACGCTTCCTTACATGCCTCACTTGCTGCAACATACTCTGCTTCTATGGCGGAAACAACTATATATTCTTGAAGACAAGATCTCCAAGAGATAGCACCTCCAGCAAAATGAAAAATGTACCCATGTAGACTTACGATTGTCTACACAACCAGCGTAGTCAAAATCTGTGTAACCAATAATGGATGATTTCCCTCTACCTAAGCATAGACACTTGTCCTTAGTGCCACTCAGATATCTTAAAATCATCTTGACCACTTCCCAATGTTTCTTGCCAGGATTAGACATATATCTGCTCACAACTCCCACTGCAAATGCAATGTCTGGTCTCGTAGCTACCATAACATACATGAGACTACCAACATCAGACTGATAGGGAATTTTGGTCATGAATTCCTTTTCCTCATCTGATTTGGGGCAATCATCCTTGCTCAATTTCACATATGTGGGTAAAGGTGTACTCAATGCCTTTCCAAACTGCATATTGAACCTGTGAAGTACTTTGGATATGTACTCACTTTGAGACAAGTATATGCATCTTTTACTCCTATCATGAGTAATGTGCATGCCAAGAATATGTTTGGCATCCCCCAAATCCTTCATATCAAATGTCTAACTCAACTTCTTTTTGAGAATTGAAAAATCATAAGAGGACTTCCCAACAATCAACATATCATCGATATAAAGTATCAAGCATATCAAGGTGCCATCTGAGCATCTCTTTGTATAGAGACAATGATCCTCATTACTTCGAGAATAGCCTTGAGACTTCATAAAAGCATCAAAATTTTGGTACCATTATCTAGGGGACTGTTTAAGTCCATACAAGCACTTCTTCAGCTTACAAACTAGACTTTCCTTGCCAGGAACTACGTAACCCTCAGGTTGTTCCATATAGATCCCATATGTAAGATCTCCATGCAAGAAAACAGTTTTCACATCCATTTGGACTAGCTTTAAGTCCTCCATTGCAATGAATCCAAGCAACATGTGAAGGGTAGTCATCTTGACCACTGGAAAGAAGATTTCCTCAAAATCAACACCATGTTATTGCTTAAAACCATTTGCAACAAGTCATGCTTTATACTTTGGAGAAGCACTATCTAATGTGAATTTTAGCTTATATACCCATTTACATGGTAAAGCTTTCCTTCCATTTGGCAAAGGTACTAAATCCCAAGTACCATTCTTGTGAATAGAATCCAACTCACTCTTCATGGCACACTCCCACTTGACATGATCCTCTGTCTGCATAGCCTCTTTGTAGCAAGAAGGCTCACAGGCATCTATTAGCATAACAAAATCTAAACCTGGAACATATCTATCAGGTGGATGTGAAACACGTGCAGAACGTCTCAATGGTTGTTGAACAGGAACATGCGCAGACTGATCTGAATGGACATTCTCTTGAACATCCGTATGTGCAACATTTTTATGCATGTTAACCGGAGGACTAGTATCCTCAAACACCACTCTTCTCACTTCAACCTCCTTAATGGGTTGTTTATGCATCTTAGACTCATTGAAAATGACATCACTACTTCTAATCATTGATCGTGTTTCACGATCCCATAAGTGATATCCAAATTGTCCTTCTCCACCATATCCAAGAAAAATGCATTTCTTTGACTTATGGTCCAACTTTTGTGTAAGATTCTTGGGTATATGAACATATGCGTCACACCCAAAAACTCAAAGACGATCATTATATGGTGGCTTCCCTGTCCATAACTCTTGTGCCACTTTCATACCTTTGGCAGTACTAGGTGAAAGGTTGATCACATGAACTGCAGTCAATACTACTTCTGCCCAAAAGCCTTGTGAGAGGTTTGCATGATGCAACATAGAGACTACTCTATCTTGAATAGTTCTATTCATCCTCTCAGCTACACCATTCTATACTAGGGTATAAGGAGCTGTAGACTCTCTACGGATCCCTCTAGACTGATAGAAAAGGTTGAATTCATGTGAGGTATACTCACCCCCATTATCTAAACGTAAAGCCTTAAGCTTAGTTCCTTTTTCAGTCTCAACTGAAGCAAGCCATTTTTTGAAAGTAGGGAATACCTCATCCTTCGATTTGATAGGATATACCCAAACTTTTCTAGTAGCATCATCTATGAAAGTGACAAAGTAGAGAGAACCACCTAAGGACCTAGCGGGCATGGGACCACACACATCTGTATGAACGAGATCTAAAGGCTGAATTGAAGAGTCAATGTGCATTCTATGCACATTTCTAGTTTTCTTTCCATATTGACAATGCTCACAAAATGAAAAATCAGAGAAAGATAACACAAGTAAGTAGGCAAAACGAGAAAGATTTTCCATTCCACTATGAGATATATGGCCCAAACAACCATGCCAAATACAAGCCATAGGCTGTTCAATAACAGCTAACAAGTGTTCTTTCTGTGATACAAATAAAGGATAAAGTGAGCCAACTTTGCTTCCTTTTGCAATAACCATATTGCCCTTTGATATGCAAAAGGACTGAGCATAGAAGACCACCTTGTAACCAAGGTCATCAAGTTGACCAACTGACATCAAACTGTGTGATAACTGAGGTACATGGCATACATTATGCATAGTAAATTTTGAACCATCAATGAACTGCACAACCACATCTCCAATCCCCACAACATCACAGTGGTAAGAGTCACCAAGTCTCACGGTACAAAGAAACTTTGCTGCATAATTAGAGAACCATTCTCTATGTGGTGTCACATGGAAAGAAGCACCAGAATCTAGCAACCATGTGTGGGAAAGAGAATCAACCATAAGCGCCTCAGATGGCAGAGTAGTATCAAGTGTCAACATATCAACATCATCAAAAATAGCATTAATTTCTTCAATCTTCACAATCGAATTGGATGGTGCAGGTAACTATTTAACATGCCCATCAACGTTCTGTCCTTTACCTTTAGCATTGTTTAATGCATAACATTCTTTCTTCATATGTCCTTTCTTATGACAATAATGGCATTCGATATCCCTCTTCTTGATTTACTTCTACTCTTATTTTGTTGACCATTCTTTTCCTTGTTCTTGCACCTGCCACGTTGCTGATTCTTTCCTTGGTAAGAATCACGAACATTATATGCATCTCCACTCTGAGTGCCAACCATAGATTTTCTACGAATCTCCTCACTCAAGAGTGCCCCACATATGTCATCATAGACAAGTTTACCACCAGGTGCACTATTGCTAATAGCTGTGCAAAATATATCCCATGATGATGGCAGGGTTGCATAACAGCAATACTGGTTTCATTTCGTTATCCATATCCATTTTCTGAGCCTGTAATAGGGAGAATATAGCATCAAACTCATTTAGATGAGCAACAACACTATCTGTATCCTTCATACGAAGGTTGTATAATTTTCTCATCAGATACACTTTATTTGATGCCGTCTCTTTTTCATATGTATTGCATAACTTCTTCCAAAGCTCCTCTGCACTTTCATAGTCTAATACTGTAAAGTAAACATTATCTACCAGGTGCAAGAAAATGGTGGACCTGGCCATTTCATCTAACTCATCCCAATCATCTTCATCCATGTCAGTAGGCTTCTTTGAAATCCCATTTACTAACTTCCATTGCCTCCTTTGAATTAGCACATCTTTAATCTGATTCTTCCATAGAGCAAAGTTTGTGCCATCAAATTTTCGGATCTCAAAATGGTCTTTTCCATGCAAGTTATAGCTCCTCTTCGGAACACTAGCACTAGACCCTGATCCACCAAACATGTCTAAGACCTCTGATGCCATGATGATAGAGAATTGAATGGAATGATAATGGAGCTAGAAGAGTTTGAACACCAACGAATAAGTGTATCAAGGAGTAAATCAACCACTGTATAGTTGACAAAACCAAAAAATCTAGAAAACTTTTGCCAGAGTATCCTCTACAAAATGAGCATATGATCAGTGTCAAAATATCATAAAATTGCAAGTACTGACATGTTTGCCCACATAGTGAATCACTTACTCCAGTGCATATAATCAGTTACCCAATAGAATCCAACTAGGCTTATCAAGCACCTATGAACAACTATCATACATCTCCTATGACGAGGTTGGATAAGTCTTCCACCTGCATCACCGAAGAGACCCCGACATCTGGGTGTCTCCCAGTTAAGAAAACCTCACCACGACCCTCTTTATCAAACATAAAAAGGTTTTATGAAAAGAATGTAGATGGACTGTTGGAGAAGTTAGAAAGCATAATTGCAAGATCTGACAAGGAAGGAACCTTCCAAGGAAGAGATAAGGCAAGTGAAAGAATAAGCATTCCTCCCCAGGAAGCTTATGTGCCTGATTCCACTGAATCAGACACCTCTTCTTCTATGAATAGGTATTCACCAGAGTTCCTGAGAGAGATTGAAGAAGAGAAATGGGCTAAAGAAAGTGAAGTTCCTCCTCCCATTGAACTTGTGGATGACATGCATGATCGATTCCCGCAAGACATTCCTTCCATTTATGAGGAACAAGAGAGTACCCAATCTCAAGAGAGATTAGACTTTGAGTCTAATTCCTTACAAGAACTACCCCATTTCACAGGCCCATGGGAAGCTAAGTCTACTTGTATGAGAGCACCCACGGTCATGGTAAGAAATGTAGACTCAGTCATACCTAGGAATACGGAGGTTGTAAAAAACACTAAAGTGCAGTGCAACCTCACTTTAGAAGAGCTACTCAAAGTTAGGCCAGAGCTACGGAAACATGTAGCCAATCAAGTGCCTGAAGTAGCAAAACCTCATTCCCAGGTAGGATCCCAAAGAACAGTGCTAGAAATACCCTTGGACAAGATAGGAGACATGAGTGAAGGAGAAGAAGGAAACACCTATCTTCCCATTACTCATCAAGGATACACAACCAAGGCAATTCTGGACTCAGATGCAAGAGTTGCAATTGCTACCACTTCCCTATGGAAGTGTTGGGGCAAGCCAACACTCAGGCCAACGAGAATGAAATTGCAGATGGCCGATGGTCACATTGAAAGACCCTTAGGACTGCTAGAAGGAATAACTCTCACTACATGTGGTGTTGAGTTCGAGCATACTTTTGCTATATGCGACTTTAGCAAGAATCATGCCTATGAGATGATTTTGGGAAGGCCATTTATGTGGCAGCTGCAAGAAGTACAGGATTGGGGAACCAATTCCTTGTATTTGCAACACTTAGTTGTCACGACCAAAGTTAATCTCAAGGATTACTCTCATAGAGATGTACCCCCCATCCAATGGAATCCCATCCATAGAGCCAAAGATGATACTGAGTCAGTGCATTCCATAGGATCAGGATCCTCATGGATGCATGAAGACACCCACTTGTGGATGTGTAAAGTAGCAGTAGAAGAAGAGAAGAGAGAAAAAGCCAGAGAGATAGGTGCGAAGGAAACTCATAGATCAATTCAAGACCCATCCTATGCACCTGTAGTATTTCCTGATGGAGAGTTTGAACCTCATGGTTGGGCGGAGATTTTAGCAACTATGGATGTAGCCATCAATGAAGAACAATGGACACCCCACTATGACGAGGATGATTATGACATTTCAGTCTTCTCAATAGAGCCAATCATGTGTGATTCGGTTATTGAAGAATGTGAACCTAGTACTGATGCATTCGAGGATGCAAGTGACTCTGTTCTAGAGACGATCATTATGGACCCACCTTTTGCATCAGATGAAGAATACTTCTATGAAGTAGAAGTTCATCCTCAGAGACATGAAGAGCTTACAAATGATGTAAGGTTGACCACGCAAGTGACCCCTAAGAATGAAGGAAAGAAAAGAACGAAGAGAGAAGTCACACAAGAAGAGGAAGAATCTTTGTTTTGAGGTCCCTGAGAATTTCAAACTATGAGATAGATGATAGGAGAGTCATGATAAGAATGCCTAAATGTGAGACACAAGCCGGAGAGGTTTATCACAATAAAGAAACTACCAAGAAAATTGTGATAGCCTTGGAAGAAGGAGAAGAAAGATGCACCTACATAGAACATGACCTGACAGAAGAAGAAGAGCAAGAGTTGATAGCGTTTCTAAGAGAATATAGAGGTTTATTCGCTTGGAGTTATAAGGATTTGAAAGGTGTAGACCCTGACATATGCTCACACACTATCCCCATGACCTCAAATGCTAGACCCTCCAAGCAAAAGCCATACACATATAAAGATAATTATGCTGCCAAGATCAAAGAAGAGATAGATCGCTTGGTTGAAGTTGGATTTATCTATGAAATTGAGCACATTGAGTGGGTATTCACCATTGTAGTGGTGCCCAAGAAGAATGGAAAGCTACGTGTAGGCATTAACTTGAAGAAGGTTAATGTCACCACTATTCGAGATAACTATCTGCTTCCCATCACTGGACATCTCTTAGCAAGATTAGTTGGCAAGGAAGTGTACAACTTCCTTGATGGATTCTCTGGCTACAATCCGGTAGCCATTGCTCCAGAAGATTAGCATAAGATGGCTTTTGCCACAGAATGGGGCATATTTGCCTTTCGAGTAATGCCATTTGGACTTACCAATGCGCCAACCACTTTTTAGAGGTTGATGTGTCATGTGATTAAGGAATTCTTGAGGAAGAATTTGGAAGTCTATGTTGATGATCTCTGTGTGCATTCCAACATTAGACGGACACATATACCCGAACTCAGGCGAATCTTTGACAAATGTAGAGAATATCAGGTTTGCTTGAACCCAAAAAAGTGCGTTTTTATGGTCAGGCAAGGCAAGATTCTAGGACACATAGTGTCAAAGAAAGGCATATCCACGGATGAGGAGAAAGTGAGAGCTATCACAGAGCTACCTAGGCCAAAGAATGTCAAGGAAGTGCAAGCCTTCATGGGGCATATGGCTATTACCGACGTTTTATACACATGTATGCCCTCTGTACGGACTTTTGACCAATTTTGAGTGGACTGATGATTGTGAGAACTCTTTGAACGAGCTTAAACGATGATTGTGTTCAACACCAATCTTGACTACAATGGATTGGAACAAGCCATTCCATGTCCATGTGGATGCATCCAACTATGCTATTGGATGTGTGCTAGCACAACATACGGGTGAAGGTAATATGGATCTTCCAATTGACTATGCTAGTAGATAGTTGAATGCATCCGAACGCAACTATACTACCATCGAACGAGAAGGATTAAGCATGATATATGCGATTAAAGAGTTTAGACACTATTTTCTTGCAAATAAGTTTAAATTTTTTAATGATCATCAAGCACTATTGTACTTGGTAAACAAGCCATTCAATACAGGTAGATTAGTAAGATGGTTTCTCTTACTAATGGAATATGACTTTGAGGTAGTGGTGAGGAAAGGCAAGACTCATTTGAGAGCAAACCATCTCTCTAGGCTGACATCTGGAGAGGCCCCACAAGGAGTATCAGATGACCTTCCTAATGCTTACTTGTTGAATTTGGAAGTTGTACCTCAGTGGGCCAAGACCTTAGTGCCAGTACTGACATATGGGCCTAAACATCCAATAGTAAACACTCAAGATAGGGAGGTAGTGAAGGCTCAAAAGTTACATATCATGGCAGGGAGCATGTACAAGCATACTGATCAAGGGATATTAGCTTGTTGAGTGGAGGAGGATGAGTACGCTAAATGGTAGCAATCAGCACATGTAGGTGCATTAGAGCAACACTACTCACGGCAAAGAACCCTACAGACACTAAGGAGACTCGGAGTGCACTAGCCTACCATGGAAGAAGATGTCCATAAATTGTGTAAAGAATGCCCATTCTATCGTATTAGATCACCTGTGGAGCACGCTACTCTGTACCAAGTGTCTCTAATACCAGATTGGAGTGAACCATTAGTAGCCTTCCTGAAGACGAAAACATTCCCTCAAGAGATGACTTTGGCTAGGCAACGAAGTTTAGAACAAGAAGCCCTAGACTACTCATTCATTGGAGATAACTTATACAAGCGCGGTAAAGATGGTTACCTCAGATTATGTGTCCATGAGAGTGAATATCCTAAGATCTTGGAAACTGCTCACCAAGGTGTAGCAGGAGGACACTTTGGACTAGATCAGGTGATTAAAGCAATCCTATTTGCAGGCTTGTGGTGGCCCACGCTTCACATAGATGCACATACCTACGTGAAGAGGTGTGATGTGTGTCAGTGAACTGAGTATCCTATATGTGATGTCATTGAAACCTATGATGGGTGGACGTGCATTCTCTAAGTGGGGAATAGACTTTGTAGGTCCTAATAATCCCCCAGCCAAGGGTTGACATGCTGAATACATTATTGTGGCCACGGATTATATAACCGAGTGGGTAGAAGTAAAAGCCACAACAAAGAACGATGCTCAAACGACAGCTAAGTTCTTATTTGAGAACGTGTTCACAAGATACGGGCTACCTATAGAGCTAGTAAGTGATAGAGGCACTCACTTCTTGAATGAAGTTATTGAAAATCTTTTCCAAGAGTTCTTGGTTATACACAAGAAGTCTGCCCCCTATCACCCACAAGCCAATGGGCAAGCCGAAAGCACAAATAAGATTCTATGCAATGTGCTGACCAAATTAGTGAATAATAAACACTCTGATTGGGACAAACAGCTACAGCATGCTATTTGGGCATATAGAGTTGCCTATAAAACGGTGCTCCAAGCCACACCCTTTCAGATGGTATTTGGCCAAAATGCAGTGATACCATTGGACTTCTTGATACCTACACTGAAAGTAGCACTGGAGCATAAGTGGACAGGTCATGAACTCTCTTTGAGGATCTTTGACCTTGAATGACTAGGTGAAACAAGATTAAGAGCTGCAGCAGGGATTTATGCAGCCAAGAAAAGACAAAAAGCATATTTTGATGCACACGTGAAGGATAAGGGCTTGAAAGCAAGAGACCTAGTCCTAGTCTACACTTTGAGGCAACATGCATGGAAATTAGAGAAGAGAGGTTATGGACCAATGATTATCAATAGGATCTCCACTAGTGGAGTAGTTCAATTAGCAACACTAGAAGGTGATGTTCTCCCTAGTTACATTAGCGGATGCAGAGTCAAACTATATCAAGAACCCCTCACTGAGGAAATGCTCAATCAACACTGCAAGAAACGTAAGGAAGAAGAAAAACGAATCCGAGAAGAAGCACAGGCAGAAGCATTGGAACGCATCTGAAGAATGAAATTGAGAAGACAGGGTAGAGGTCAGCCTAGGACATATGACTATGCGGACCTAGAATATCATATGGCTATGTGCAAAGTCTTAGGTGTAAGTCCCTATAGAATAATTGACCGAGGTCCTTTTGTAACCTTAGAGATCAGACAAGGAAGTAGTACAAGAACTATAGAGGCTTTGATTGACTCAGGTGCAACCACTAGTGCTGTTAAACTTTCTTACTGTCAAGAATTGAACTGAAGTGTCAATCCTGTAGAAGCATATCTCATAGGATTGGGAGGTATGGAAACCTCTTGCATGGGCGAGGTGGAACTTCCCCGCTACATCCAAGATGTTCTTATGAAAGTTAAGGTGCTAGTGTGTCAAGACGAGGACCTCACTGAGCCTCTTGTCTTGGGTCAAGACTGGATCTATGATCATGCAATCAACCTAAACCTAAGAAGTGGACTTCTTCAGGTCTCGGTAAATCAGAACTGCATTACAATTGAGTTAAATAATGAAGCACTCGAGGAAGGCACCAACTCCTGGTCCTTCCAGGAGTACACATGAAGATAAAGATGTTGTTCTTGTCCAAAACTCGGTGATGCAGAGAGATGATGTTTTCAACCATGAAGTTAAAGATACGATGGAACTCCCTTCTTTTCCAAAAGTGGCCAAAACATGGAAACCAAAGGAGTACGGAATACAGAGGATGCAGGCGGCCTATGCTCATGTTGGTGTAATTTGCAAGCCTACACATTTGGCTCAAAGGATGCATTAAAGTCTACACATACATGAAGAAGCATAGGAACATATGCTAGTGGCTAATTACCACTTTACCTCATTGTAAAAGTCAAATTGACTTGGAATCTTTTGTAATCACCTACCAAAGTGATTCGTGGAAAAAGTAGTTCATTTGATTGAAGGAATATCTCCAAGCATTTAGGATCTTGATCATAGGGAGCCAAAATTTGAATTTGAATTCAAATCTTTGCTCATTACATATAAAAGTGAACATGAAAAGTCGCGGGTAGGAGAGATCATTCTTGAGCCTCATTCTACTGATTTTGAGTGTGTGTGAGGACTACACCATAGCCTACACCTCTCTACACCATTAGGCAATGTTGTTCATGCCAATGGGATTGTATACAAGTGTTAATTAGTAGATACATTTACATTATTCATCTCTGAGTTCTTTGTTAGTCTACTCAAAAGTTTGCCAACTTGTTAAGGGCATATCTCGGTCAATTCTTCACCAAATCAAGTGATTCAAAGATTGTTGGATTCAGCTCAAAGTCATCTACATGCTGTCAAAGGTTGAAGTAATTCTATTCAGCCACTTCAGAGAAATCTGCATCGAGGTGAACTCTGGTCATTTTTTGCTACAGTCCTAAAAAGTCGGGGGTATAGCTAAACTTGCTAAATTGATTTCTCTTAGCATAGTTTATCTTTTTACATCATTCCACTTGCAAATGGTAGCTTACTAAGCTAATTAAATGCCCCTAGAAGAAATTTTATCAATTTCTACTGTGCTGGTCACACTAAGCAAAACATTCAGCAGGTGTCAAGACAAAAATAGAAGGTTTTCTTGAGTTTGGGAACTTCAAAGTTATCTGTTTTGGTTCAATCATTACACATATCACTTCCAAAGTACATAGGCTATTTTTTGGTGTTATTGGAAAGCTAAGAAGGTCTACTTATCAACTCTGAAGAAAAAGAGGGCTGGTACAAAGCAAGGTTGGCAGTACCTACTCAGTCTCTTGGAGCATCCATCCATCTATCCCAACAGTGGTATCAGAGCAATAGAGGTAAAATGGGAGATGGTTTTCCTTCATTTATTGATAAATTGGACAGGAACAACTATCAAGCTTGGTCTCTAAGGATAAAGACCTATCTACAAGGAAGGAGTCTCTATGGATACATCTCAGGAGATGAGGAATTGCCCTCATTCAAAGCAAGAGGATTGCCAACCAAGGAAGAACAAGAAAAACTCAACACATGGTGTGCTAAGGATGCATTGGCAAGGTCATATTTACTCAACTCTATCTCTGACTTTCTTTTGCCACATATCAGAAATTGTAAGACATCCCAAGAAACTTGGGAAACCTTGTCATCATACTTTTCTTCCAATACAAGGGCTAGGAAAAATCAATTGTGGATTGAATTCACAACACTAAGGAAGCAACCTAAGCAAGCTGTTTTAGAATTTGTGACCAAGATCAAAGATGTTGCAGATCAGTTAGCAAGCATAGGAGAAGAGATTGAAGAAGAACAAATTGTAAGGCAAGTGATCAATGGAATCAAGGCTGATGAAAAATGGGAAAGCTTCACCACTGCAATGGATCTCTACATGGACATGCATACTCCAGATCTTACAACTCTCATGGGACAACTATTTACACATGAAGCAAAGCTCACAAAGAATGGAGATACATCCAAAGGTAATAACTCTTCTTCCCTATACACTGATAAGAAGTCTAAGGATAAAGGCAAGAGCAAGAAGATGGAAGATGAAGGCTCTACCTCCCAAGCCAACTATGCAGGGAGAGGTAGATCTTCAAGAGGAAGGGGTAGAGGAGGTAAGCAAGGTAGGGGGAGACCCTATAACTCATCAGCATGCAATATTTGTGGTTTATCAAATCAGACTACAGATGAGTGTTTCAGGAATTACAAAAATCAGAGAGGAAGAGGCTACCAAAGAGGTGGATACTCACAGTCAAGAGGAAGGTTCAACTATCACCAAGGCCACAACAACAATTACAACAACAATTACAATGGCAACTACCAAGGAGGATTCAAAACCAGAAAGAACTACAACAACTACACAGAGGAGTAGGATGACTCTCTTCTGATCATGAACATGACTTCAAAGTCAGGTACAAATGATGACCACTTATTCTACATTGACTCAGGGTGCTCAAATCATGTGGCTGGCAATGTGGCACTACTCTCTGATCTTGAGGAACCAAAAGGTAAACATCAAGTCCAAATAGGTGATGATACAAAGCATTCAATAGTTAAAGTTGGAAGTGTTAAGACTTGTGATGGTAATCAGAATTTGTTGAGCAGGGTACTCTATGTACCAACCATTACCAAAAATTTAATGAGTGTTGGTCAGATTGTGGAGAAAGGTTTGCAGGTCAGATTCAATGAATATGGAGCATATGTGGAGGACCCAAGACATGGGTTCAAGAGGATTGCTAAAGGAGAAAAATCAGGTAGACTTTTCACTTTTGAGTTAGAAGATACAAAGACTATTGCACTATACAGTTATAAAGATCAAACACTTTCAGAGCTTGAGATTTGGCACAAAAGATTAGGGCACATAAGAGAAAGAACCTTGAAGCAAATGTGCAAGGACAAATGTGTGATTGGGATACCTAATGTATCCAAACAACATATGATTTACAAGTGTGGTGCTTGTCAATTTGGTAAGTCTCACAGGTTACCCTTCTCCAAGAAAGGATATATGCGTGAAGACTACCTAGAGCTTGTACACACAGATGTTTGGGGACCTAGCAAAGACCCCTCAGTCTCAGGATCAAGGTACTATGTGTCTTTCATTGATGATTATAGCAGATGGACTGTATTATACTTCATGAAGCACAAAGATGAGGTATTTAATTGTTTTAAGAAATATCTTGCATTAGTTGAAAACCAGACATGAAGGAATTTGAAGAGGCTAAGGTCAGATGGAGGAGGTGAGTACTTCTCAAATGAATTTGAAGACTTCTTGCAGGACAGAGGCATCAAAAGAGAGATAACCACAAGGTATTCTCCTGAACAGAATGGGTAACTGAGAGAAGAAATAGGTTAATTGTTGAGACAGCTAGATCTATGCTTAATGAGAAGAAGTTACCTAACTATCTATGGGCAGAGAGTGTTTCTACTGCCACTTACCTCATAAACAGGTTACCATCTAAGTCACTTGATGGTATGACACCCTATGAAGCATGGAATGGTAAGAGACCATCATTAGATCACTGCAAAATATTTGGATGTGTAGCATATGTGCACATTCCTTCACAGATAAGAGGTAAGCTAGACCCAAAGGCTGAAAAATGCATTTTCATTGGGTATGATTTAAATAAAAAAGGTTACAGGTCTTATAATCCTACCAATAAGGGATTTATGGTAAGCAGAGATGTGATCTTTGATGAAAATGATTCTTGGTATGAGAATGAATGCAGGAAGGTCAAATTACCCTATGATTTGGAAGGGGAATTTCCAAAACTTGCAAAGGAGGAACCTACTCAGAATGAAGACTCAAGTTCAGATGATGAAGACACTATCAACCTTGAAGAATTCAAGGCATGGAAGTCCAAGGGCAAAATGAAGATGAAGAAGCTTGAAGACATACCTGAATCTTCAACTCAATCCATCAGAAGATCTCAAAGAGAAAGCAAGAAACCTATCAGATATGGGTATGATACATCTCTTATTACTAAACATTCAGTTTATCTTGCAAAGATTTGTCAAATGAAGAACCAAGTTCATATGAAGAAGCAATAACCAAATCAGAGTGGAAAGAAGCTATGGATGAGGAGATTGAAGCACTCAAGGAGAGTGACACATGGGAGTTAGTACCCAAGAAGGATTCTATGAAGGTAATAGGATCTAGATGGATCTATAAGTTGAAAAGGAATTCTGATGGAACAATTAATAGGTACAAAGCTAGATTGGTAGCCAAGGGTTTTGCACAAACCCAAGGCATTGATTATGAAGAGACATTTTCTCCTGTGCCCAAGATGCCAACAATCAGAGTGTTGGTAAGTGTGGCTGCATCAAAGAATTGGAACATGTACCAATTGGATGTCAAGAATGCTTTCTTGAATGGATGGATTTCAGAAGAAGTTTATATGTCACAACCTCCTGACTATGAGGACCCTAAGAAGGTAACTTATGTTTGCAAATTAAAAAAGGCTTTATATGGATTGAAGCAGGCACCTAGGGCATGGAATTACAGGTTAACTACATACCTCCAAGACCAAGGTTTTATCATGAGCAAGGCTGACACTTCTTTGTTCATTAAGAGAAGTAATTCAGAGGTAATATATCTCTGTGTTTATGTTGATGAAATCATCATTACAGGTAATGATGTCAATGGAATCAGGTATATCAAAAGCCAGATGATGAAGGAGTTCAAGATCAATGATCTTGGTTTATTGAAGTATTTTCTAGGGCTTGAATTAGTTTACACTAATTCAGGGATATACATTACTCAAAATAGCATATAGGATATGTTGAGGAAGTTTCAATTGCAGGATGCTAAAATAGCAAGCACTCCAATGGAGGTAAACCTAAAGCTAAGTGCCCATGAAGGTGATGAAGTCAAAGACATTACAGGTTATCAAAGTATGGTGGGTAGCTTGAACTATGCTACTCTTACAAGAATTGATATTGCATATGGAGTAAGTGTGCTAAGTCAATTTATGCACAAGCCAAGGATACCTCACTTAGAGGCTGCCAAGAGAATCTTGAAGTATCTCAAGGGTACACAGAACCATGGTTTGTATTTCCCTTACACTTCAGATATTGATATCAAAATTTATTCAGATGCAGATTGGGCAGGATGCAAGGATGATAGGAGAAGCACTTCTGGATATATTTCTTTTGCAGGTGACAAACCAATTTCATGGTCTTCAAAGAAGCAACCTACTGTTGCTTTGTCTTCCACAGAGGCAGAGTATAGAGGACTGGATAATGCCACAAGAAGCAATTTGGATTAAACTTTTGTATACAGAATTGGGATTGTATACTAGGTCACCAATTATCTTTGGGGATAATACAAGTTCTCTTCACCTTGCAGCTAATCCTATCTATCATGCTAGGACCAAACACATAGAGGTTCATTACCATTATGTGAGAGAGAAATTGATAAGCAAGGACATTCAACTTACCTATGTATCAAACAACATGCAATGTGCATATTTGTTGACTAAAGCTTTGGATGGAACAAAACTTTGCAGGTTCAAATCCATGATTGGATTGCAGGATATACTTGAAGATTGAAGATGAAGACTTAAGCCAAAATGTTTGGCTTGAGGGGGAGTTGTTGGTGTAATTTGCAAGCCTACACATTTGGCTCAAAGGATGCATTAAAGTCTACACATACATGAAGAAGCATAGGAACATATGCTAGTGGCTAATTACCACTTTACCTCATTGTAAAAGTCAAATTGACTTGGAATCTTTTGTAATCACCTACCAAAGTGAGTCGTGGAAAAAGTAGTTCATTTGATTGAAGGAATATCTCCAAGCATTTAGGAGCTTGATCATAAGGAGCCAAAATTTGAATCTGAATTCAAATCTTTGCTCATTACATATAAAAGTGAACATGAAAAGTCGCGGGTAGGAGAGATCATTCCCGAGCCTCATTCTACTGATTTTGAGTGTGTGTGAGGACTATACCATAGCCTACACCTCTCTACACCATTAGGCAATGTTGTTCATGCCAATGGGATTGTATAAAAGTGTTAATTAATAGATACATTTACATCGTTCATCTCTGAGTTCTCTGTTAGTCTACTCAAAAGTTTGTCAACTTGTTAAGGGCATATCTCGGTCAATTCTTCACCAAATCAAGTGATTCAAAGCTTGTTGATTCAGCTCAAAGTCATCTACATGCTATCAAAGTTTGAAGTAATTCTATTCAGCCATTTCAGAGAAATCTGCATCGAGGTGAACTCTGGTCATTTTCTACTACAGTCCTAAAAAGTCGCGGGTATAGGTAAACTTGCTAAATTGATTTCTCTTAGCATAGTTTACCTATGGGCACTCATAACAAACTTGATAGATGAATGATTCATCTTATCCTTAAGCATCTTCTAAGATTAAATAGGTTCTACATAGACCATCTATCTATGATGTTTAATTAAGTTACCTATTCCATGGGGCTAAATCTATTCTCCATAGAAATGACTCAAATTTATATAAGAGTCAAGTCCAACGTTTTAAGACGTGGGAATGAAGAACTCAAACTTAGTGTAACCAATTCAAACTTCTAAGACACTAAGACTACTTTGACTCAAAACCTTGTGAGACCAAAACTTCAATTCTTCATAGATTCGTTCAAATCAAGGTTTTGAAATAGTATATCAATATGTATGATAGATAAACTAAATTCTCATAAAGGTTCTTTGAGTTAATTCAAACTATCATTCAACTACCAAACTCTAATGTGCTATCAAAGATTGATGTCTCGAACCATCGGGCTTTATAACTATTAGTGACATTTCACGTCAATCAAAAATAATAATGCTTCAAATAAGTTAATCTCCTAAGACCTCTTTATGCTAGATTGAAAATCTAGTGCACAAATATGAGTCAATGGATTGGTTCACCTAATTGTAATATCAACAAGGTGCTTTGGACAAACTTAGTCTAACTTATTTGAAAAGATCTTGTTAATATCATTCTTTTAGAAATCCATATGTTATTTTTGATAAAGAACTAAAAAAAAATACTTTGAATTCTCATAACTAAGTAAGACTGTGGTCATCTTTCTTGAATCCTTAAGGAAAATCACGGAAGTTTATTTACTTCTTCCTTTAGTATCTTTCTTCTTTGTGGGTTATTTAAGTGACTTCACATCATACCCTTGAACATCTTATACATCATATCCATCTATGAAATTTCAATTACAATTAGGATTCAATCTTACTTCAAGTAATAAGCCCAATTCTAATAGATACATACCATCTCAAGATCAAATATCCCATACCAACTTTCTTACATCCATGTGAATACAAATTGTAGTGTATGGATGTATGGATGGTATTTATCTTAAATTCAAGAAGCTACACTACATAAGATGTTGTTGTGGAGCAAGGACAAGTAGGAAGAACAACATGCAGTCAACGAGCACATGAGAAAAATGCTTACAATTCAAATCTTAAAAAACATTCAATACTTCATAGTAATTTTCATCACTAATACATTGCATAAAAACCCCTTATTTGTAGATATATGCTCCATTTTGTGAAAGCAAAAGATTCCTCAAGCTTTAGGACCTTAGCTAGAAGCTATATTCCAAACTTCGTAATTTTTGGATTCCATTTGAGCCCTCAAATTAGCTTTAGTACCTAATTTATGGTTATGCTAGACACCACATTTGAAACTGGCCAAAACTCACCTAAAAACTATAAAAGGAGCTAGAGAGATCATTTTCAAAGTTCTTAAATGGTACAAGGCTTGTATGAGACAGTAAAAATCTTGTAATACTGTTGACAAATAGAAGACACTCCATTGTTTCATCTTTATTTCTCTTCTTTGTGTGTATGTATGTGTGTGTGCATCTAGTGTGCTTCTCCCTTCACATCTACACACATCACTCGCTAATGATCTTCATATCACCCCCATGTCTCCATGGATTGACAATTACTAGGTGGATCTCATCAACTTTGATGCTCATCACTATTCTAGGAGTGACACCAAGAAAATCTTGGCATTGTTACCAAGGAGCACTACTCGAGGACGAGTGGGTGACGGTAAGAGAGTTGAGTAGAGATGTTGGAGTACAAGTAAGTATTCTTAGCAAGGTATTTTCTGCTTTTGTGATTATTTTTAACTTCATTTCCATTCCCATCAACTCTATGTAAGGAATAAATCCTCTATATGTGCAGCAAAATCACAATGAACCAAAGTAGGTCTCCTAGCCTACTCCCTAAAACTTTCTGACTTGGATCAATCAATTTAATCAAATTCTTGAAACCGAATGGTTCCAAGATTTTTTTTTTCCCCACGCCTACTAGACTTTGGTAGCTTCCAAATGAGCCAAAAATCACTAAATTTTAGTGAGTATATGTCAGGCAACTCTCTATTCTATGCTAGACTACATGTTTGTCCACCTGTGCAAAAAATTAGGTCATAGAGATTCAACAATAACTCACAGTAGCAACATGATCATACCAAAATATTTGATGCACATAAACTATGAAAGATACACTTACATTCAAGTGCAAGATCTCTAAAATATGATGTACATACACAAAGAGAAACAACTATTACAAGATGCCTATGTCTAATAGAATACACTAGTGAGAGAGAGTCTAGTGCATGAAGCTTAAGAAAAGCTTGTCTATAGAGATAAGAAGTTATTGGTACTGCTTGGGGATGCTCCTCTAGTCCTTGGGCACTTAGTAGGTCCTTTACTTTAGTGCTTGGCCCCAAAAATGTGCCCTTCCTTCCTGTATAGGTGAATGTGTGACTCTTCACCTACCCTTTGCTTGATGCTTGGCCTTCCATAAGCTTTTCTTGATCTTCTAGCTCCCTTGTGAGTCCTTTGGTGTTTCCTTTATCTTATAATGGATAGGGAGTCATGGATTTTGCATTATCCAAGATTTTTTTCACTTTTTTAATATCCAAATAATCTTCTAAGCTTGCTCCTTCTTTTTCAACACTCCCCCTCAAGATTAAGTAGGAAGTGTTTATGTCCATCAAGATCATCATGTTCTTGAACTAACTTATCTTTGATGCATCAAATCTTTTGGTGAATAGGTCTACAACCTACTCCTTTCTAGTCACAAAATGAACATCCAATTCATGATTAGCAACTTTTTCTCTTAGAAAAGGGTAATGCACCCCAATGTGCTTACTCCTAGCATGATAGGTTGGGTTATTAGCCAAATGTATAGATGACATGTTATCTCCATAAAGGGAGGTTGTTCTAAGCTACACATCTAAATCAATTATTAGCTTATTAAGCCACATAGAGTCACTTATGGTTAGAACCAATGCTCTATATTCATATCTTTTGAAGGCAATGCAACTATGGGTTGCTTCTTTGACATCCATGAGATAGTCTTTGTTCCTAGCATGAACACATACCTAGATGTTGATCTTCTATCATCAATACAACATGACCAATCAACATCACTCCAACCTCTAAGTGTTAGCTCTTCTCCATACATGTAAAAGAATCCATGATTGATTGTATACTTCACATATCTAAGCACTCTCTTGGCTGCATTTAAGTGCTCTTGAGTGGTTGTATGCATAAATTGAGCAAGTACTCCTACCACATAAGTGTTGGTGCAATTCACAAGCCTACACATTTGGCTTGTAGACCATACACATATGGAGAAGCATGGAAACCTATGTTAGTAGATACTTACCATTTTATCCTTGTGTAAAAGTTATATTTGACTTGGAATCTTTGTAAACACCTACCAAGAAAATCTCATAAAAGTTAGAAGGTTTGATTGATGGAATATATCCTATAATGGAGGAACAATTTTTAGAGAGAGCCAACAATTTGAATTCAAATTCAAATTGGAAAAGAACACTTATATAAACCTCTAAGAAAAAGTCACGAGTACAGTCACTTTCCAAGCTCCTCATTCTCATCTTTGAGTGTGTGTGAGGCCTACACTCTAGCCCACACCTTTCTACACCATTAGGCTATGATTATCATACCTATGGCATTGTACAACACTGTTCATTAATACATATATCTACATTGTTCATTTCTGAGTTCTCTGTCATAGTCTCTATCAGTCAGTCAACTTGTGCAGCTCATATCTCACTCATTTCTCCAGCAAATTAAAATATCTATAGTTTGTTGGAACCAAATCAAAGAATTCTACATGATATCAAAATTTGAAGGATTTCTATTCAGCCATTTTAGAGAAAAGTCCGTCGACGTGATCATTGGTCGAAGTCTGCAATAGTCCTAAAATATCAGGGGTAAAGGTTTACTTGCTAAATTGATTTATCTGAGCATAGTTAACCTTTTTAAGTGATTCCACTTGAAATAGTTAGCTTGCTAAGCTAATTAGATACCCCTAAAAGGAAGTTTTCCAATTCCTACTGTGCTGGTCATACTGAGCAAAAGATACAGCAGGTGTATTGTCAAAAATAGAAGGTTTTCTTGAAGACTTGAAGTTCAAAGTAGTCTATTTTGATTCAATCTTTTCATACATCATTTCCAAAGTACATAGGCCATTTTATGGTGTCAATGGAAAGCTAAGAAGCTCTACTTATCAAATCTGAAGCATTAAAGGGCTGGTACAAAGCAGGATTTGGCAGTACCTAATCATATTCCTGAAGTATTCATCCATCTTCCCAACAGTGGTATCAGAGCAAAGTTAAGGTAAAATGGGAGATGGTTTTCCTTCATTTATTGATAAATTGGACAGGAAAAACTAGCAAGCATGGTCTCTAAGGATGAAGACATACCTACAAGGAAGGAGTCTTTATGGATACATCTCAGGAGATGAGGAATCGCCCTCATTCAAAACCAGAGGACTACCAACAAAGGAAGAACATGAGAAGCGCAACACATGGTGTGCCAAGGATGCATTAGCAAGGTCTTACTTACTCAACTCCATCTCTGATTTTCTTTTGCCACATATTAGAAACTGTAAGACATCCCAAGAGACTTGGGAAACCATGTCATCCTATTTCTCTTCCAACACAAGGGCTAGAAAAAACCAATTGTGGATAGAATTTACCGCACTAAGGAAGAAACCTAAGCATGCTATTTCAGAGTATGTGACCAAGATTAAGGATGTAGAAAATCAGTTAGCAAGCATAGGAGAAGAGATTGAAGAAGAACAGATAGTAAGGCAAGTGATCAATGGGATTAAAGCTGATGACAAATGGGAAAGCTTCACCACTGCCATGGACCTATACATGGACATGCAAATTCCAGATCTTACCACTCTCATGGGGCAATTGTTCACTCATGAAGCCAAGCTCAACAAGAATGGAGACTCATCCAAAGGTAATAGCTCTTCTGACCTATACACTGATAAAAGTAAGTCTAAAGATAAAGGCAAGAACAAGAAAGGAGAGGATGAAGGCACTACCTCCTAAGCCAACTATGCAGGGAGAGGTAGATCATCAAGAGGAAGGGGCAGAGGAGGTAAGCAAGGTAGGGGGAGATCCTATAACTCCTCACCATGTAACATTTGTGATTTATCAAATCATACTACAGATGAGTGTTTCAGGAACTACAAGAATCAGAGAGGTAGAGGATATTAAAGAGGTGGATACTCACAGTCAAGAGGTAGATTCAACCATCATCAAGGGTACAACAACAACTACAACAACAACTACAATGGCAACTACCAAGGAGGATACAAGTCCAGAAAGGATTACAACAACTACACAGAAGAACAAGATGATTCACTTCTTATCATGAACATGACTTCAAAACCAAGTACAAATGATGACCATCTCTTCTACATTGACTCAGGATGCTCAAATCATGTGGCTGGCAATGTAGCTCTACTCTCTGACCTTGAAGAACCAAGAGGTAAGCATCGAGTACAAACATGTGATGACACCAAGCACTCAGTGGTTAAAGTTGGAAATGTTAAGACTTCTAATGGGAATCAAAACTTGTTGAGTAGGGTACTATATGTACCAACCATCACAAAAAACTTGATAAGTGTTGGACAGATTGTGGAAAAAGGCTTGCAGGTTAGATTCAACCAATTTCGAGCATTTGTGGAGGATCCAAGGCATGGGTTCAAGAGAATAGCTAAAGGAGAAAAATCAGGTAGACTTTTTACATTTGAGCTAGAAGATACAAAGAATATTGCACTCTACAATTATAAAGATCAAACACTTTCAGAGCTTGAGATTCGGCATAAAAGATTAGGGCATGTAGGTGAAAGAACCTTGAAGCAAATATGCAAGGACCAATGTGTGCTTGGGATACCTAATGTATCCAAGCAACATATGAGCTACAAGTGTGGTGCTTATTAGTTTGGAAAGTCTCACTGGTTATCATTCTCAAGGAAAGGCTACATGCATGAGGACTACCTAGAGCTTGTCCATACAGATGTATGGGGACCAAGCAAAGACCCCTCAATCTCAGGATCAAGGTACTATGTATCTTTTATTGATGATTATAGCAGGTGGACTGTATTGTACTTTATGAAGCACAAAGATGAAGTGTTCAATTGTTTTAAAAAATATCTTGCACTTGTTGAGAATCAGATAGCAAGAAACCTAAAGAGGCTAAGGTCAGATGGAGGAGGTGAGTACTTCTCCGATGAGTTTGAAGCAGTCTTGCAGGACAGAGGAATCAAGAGAGAAATCACCACAAGGTATACTCCTGAACAGAATGGGGTAGCTGAGAGAGTGTATCTACTGCCACTTACCTCATAAACAGGTTGCCATCTAAATCCCTTGATGGGATGACTCCTTATGAAGCATGGCATGGTAAGAGACCCTCACTTGATCATTGCAGGATATTTGGATGTGTAGCATATGTACACATTCCTTCTCAGATAAGAGGTAAGCTAGACCCTAAAGCTGAGAAATGTATCTTTATTGGATATGATCTAAATCAAAAAGGGTACAGGTTCTACAACCCTTCAAATAAGGGATTCGTGGCTAGTAGAGATGTTTCCTTTGATGAAAATGATTCATGGTATGAGAATGAATGCAAGAAGTTTAAACTACCCTATGACTTGGAGGAGGAGTTTCCAAGTCTTGCTAAGGAGGAACCTACTCAAAATGAAGAGACCAATTCAGATGATGAAGACATTATCAATCTTGAAGAATTTAAGGCATGGAAGTCCAAAGGGAAACTCAAGATGAAGAAACTTGAAGACATACATGAATCTTCAAATCAATCAATCAGAAGATCACAAAGGGAGAGCAAAAAACCTATCAGATATGGGTATGACACCTCTCTTGTCACTGAACATTCTATTTATCTTGCCAAAGACTTGTCAATTGAAGAACCAGGATCATATGAAGAAGCAAACACCAAGACAGAATGGAGGGAAGCTATGGATGAGGAGATTGAAGCACTCAAAGAAAGTGACACATGGGAACTAGTACCAAAGGAAGAGGCTATGAAGGTAATTGGATCCACATGGATCTATAAACTCAAAAGAAATTTTGATGGGTCAATAAACAGGTACAAAGCCAGATTGGTGGCCAAGTGTTTTGCACAAACCCAAGGCATTGATTATGAAGAGACATTCTCACCTATGGCCAAGATGCCAACCATCAGGGTATTGGTAAGTGTGGCTGCATCTAAGAATTGGAACATGTATCAGCTAGATGTAAAAAATGCTTTTTTGAATGGATGGATTTCAGAGGAGGTATATATGTCACAACCTCCTGGCTATGAGGATCCTAACAAGGTAACACATGTATGCAAATTAAAAAAGGCTCTTTATGGATTGAAGCAGGCACCTAGGGCATGGAATCACAGGTTGACCACATACCTTCAAGACCAAGGCTTTGTCATGAGCAAGGCAGACACTTCTCTATTCATCAAGAGAAGTAATTCAGAGGTAATATACCTATGTGTATATGTTGATGATATCATACTTACAGGTCATGATGTCAATGGAATCACACAAATCAAGAACCAGATGATGAAGGAGTTCAAGATCAGTGATCTTGGTCTATTAAAGTATTTTCTTGGACTTGAGTTAGTGTATACTAACTCTGGAATATATATTACTCAGAAAAAATACATACATGATATGTTGAAGAGATTCAAATTGCAGGATGCCAAAGTTGCAAGTACTCCAATGGAGGTAAACCTAAAACTAAGTGCCCATGAAGGTGATGAAATTGATGATATTACAGGTTACCAAAGCATAGTGGGAAGCTTGAACTATGCTACCTTGACAAGGATAGATATTGCTTATGGAGTTAGTGTGCTAAGTCAGTTCATGCACAAGCCTAGGGCACCTCACTTGGAGGCTGCCAAAAGGATATTAAAATATCTCAAGGGTACTCAACATCATGGTTTGTATTTCCCTTACACTTCAGACTTGGATATCAAGATTTATTCAGATACAGATTGGGCAGTGTAACATAATCCTAGTAGGAGATGGTTGAACTACACCCTAAGAGAGAGGATTAGGAAGTAATCCTCAACCATGGCTTTTGGGGCAAGTGGTTAGCCCATCACATCCTAACCAAGAGGTTGTGAGTTCAATTCCTTACATTGGTATCAGAGCCTAGGAAGTAGGCTTGGGCAAGGTGGAATGATCCAATGGCCTCTAAAAAAGGCGCTTGGGCATTCTCCATGTGAAAGGGTAGGAATTGTGGAAGGCGCGCGCGTCGGTTTCAAGGATGGACCTTACAATGATTGGGGTGTATCTCTCAATCCGTAGGTCGGATTGAGGCATGTAATATACCGTTGGAAAGCTCTCGGAACGAACTTTCCAATGAGCTAGCTTGGAAGTGTGAATTCCTTGGGAATCCTTGGGTGGCACTTGATTGAGTGTTCAAGATACCAAGCATGGGTGAGAACAAGGTTCAAGACTGAGGTTGAGAACAAGGGCTCGAGACACCAAGGTTGCGAACAAGAAGGTTCAAGACACCAAGGTTGAGAGCAAGGGTTCAAGAGACCAAGGTTGTGAACAAGGTTCAAGAAACTGTGCGAGGTTGAGGAACATCAATTCAAGGGCACCTAGGGAGTTCAAGGGACTGATCACCGAGGCTAGAGGGATACAAGAGTAGATCATTGAGGACAATGATCGACCAAGGGGGGAAGAATGTAACATAATCCTAGTAGAAGATGGTTGAACTACACCCTAAGAGAGAGGATTAGGAAGTAATCCTCAACCATGGCTTTTGGGGCAAGTGGTTAGCCCATCACATTCCTAACCAAGAGGTTGTGAGTTCAATTCCTTACAGGCAGGATGCAAGGATGATAGGAGGAGCACTTCAGGATACATTTCATTTGCACGTGATAAACCAATATCATGGTCTTCAAAGAAGCAACCTATTGTTGCTTTATCCTCTATAGAGGCAGAGTATAGAGGATTGGCCAATGCCACTCAAGAAGCCATATGGATCAAGTTATTGTATACAGAATTGGGTTTGTATACAAGTTCACCATTGATATTTGGAGATAATACAAGCTCACTTCACCTTGCGGCTAATCCTATTTATCATGCTAGGACCAAGCATATAGAGGTCCATTACCATTATGTGAGAGAGAAGCTATTAAGCAAGGACATTCAACTAACATATGTATCAACCAACATGCAGTGTGCAGATTTGTTAACTAAAGCATTGGATGGAACCAAACTTTGCAAGTTCAAATCAATGATTTGATTGCAGGATATACATGAAGACTGAAGATGAAGACCAAGCCAAAATGTTTGGCTTGAGGGGGAGCTGTTGGTGCAATTCACAAGCCTACACATTTGGCTTGTAGACCATACACATATGGAGAAGCATGGAAACCTATGTTAGTGGATACTTACCATTTTATCCTTGTGTAAAAGTCATATTTGACTTGGAATCTTTGTAAACACCTACCAAGAAGATCTCATAAAAGTTAGAAGGTTTGATTGATGGAATATCTCCTATAATGGAGGAACACTTTTTAGAGAGAGCCAACAATTTGAATTCAAATTCAAATTGGAAAAGAACACTTATATAAACCTCTAAGAAAAAGTCACGAGTATAGTCACTTTCCGAGCTCCTCATTCTCATCTCTGAGTGTGTGTGAGGCCTACACTCTAGCACACACCTTTCTACACATTAGGCTATGATTATCATACCTATGGCATTGTACAACATTGTTCATTAATACATATATCTACATTGTTCATTTCTGAGTTCTCTGTCATAGTCTCTATTAGTCAGTCAACTTGTGCAGCTCATATCTCACTCACTTCTCCACCAAATTCAAAGATCTATAGCTTGTTGGAACCAGCTCAAAGCATTCTACATGCTATAAAAATTTGAAGGATTTCTAATCAGCCATTTCAGAGAAAAGTCCGTCGAACTGATCACTAGTTGAAGTCTGCAATAGTCCTAAAATATTGGGGGTAAAGGTTTACTTGCTAAATTGATTTCTCTGAGCATAGTTAATCTTTAAGCTAACTATTTCAAGTGATTCCACTTGAAGTAGTTAGCTTGCTAAGCTAATTAGATACCCCTAAAAGGAATTTTTCCAATTCCTACTGTGCTGGTCATACTGAGCAAAAGATACAACAGGTGTATTGTCAAAAATAGAAGGTTTTCTTGAAGACTTGAAGTTCAAAGTAGTCTGTTTTGATTCAATCTTTTCATACATCATTTCCAAAGTACATAGGCCATTTTATGGTGTCATTGGAAGCTAATAAGGTCTAATTATCAACTCTGAAGCATTAAAGGGCTGGTACAAAGCAGGATTTGGCAGTACCTACTGATATTCTTGAAGTATTCATCCATCTTTCCAACAATAAGATAGGTTGCATCTAGTGATTGTTGCATAGATCAAAGAACCAATCAAAATACTATAGAATGTTTAGTCTTCAAGCGTTTTACAATCCACCATACTTACCTTTGTATTTGCATCTATAGTTTAGTGAGTACCTTACAATCCACCATGCCATACTTGTAGAGTACATCCAATAGATATTTCCCTCGCAAAAGATATATGCCATCCATTGGATATACAATTTGAATACCTAAACAATACTTCAACTCACCAGATTAGGGAATTGCTTCCTCAGTCTTGATAGCTTTACCTAAAGTGTGATCACCTCTTCATAGTCTTCTTCATTCTGTGAGTCACCATCACATGATCATCTTGAGGGTCACTAAGAGACTTGTACCTAGATTTTGGTGATTCTAATAGGCTTCTCCATTATTCCATGTGTCCTTGAGTAGATGATATTAATGTTTAAGCCTTGGGCCCATTCATTTGTGTTGATTCAACCTGCATATCACCTTTACCACAAACGAATACATCATCCAAGTTAGCTTTTATTACCTTTTCTTTTCCTTGTCTGCATATCATGGTTTCAATTCATTAAAGACCACATCTCTTGATACATACAACTTCTTGGTGTGATTTTTATAACACTTGTAACCCTTTTTCTCAGTAGAATAGCCTACAAAGATAGGCTTTTCAAATTTAGCTTCAAGTATGGTTCTTGCCTCTTGTGGAATGTGCACATAGCATGTACATCCAAACACCTTGAGATGTTGTTGGCCTACAAGCAATGAGGAGATAGAGTAGTCAAGTAAAGTCCGGCACAGAAGAGGCCTCATCATTTTTTCATGCCTTATTTTTAAATTAAAAGTGATTTTCATCACTACACAAACAGTTTAAATACCTTCTTGGTAGATTAGACTCCATTTTCTTCACTCTGAGGAGTCCTCAAGCTTAAGGAGTATTGGAAGCACGTATCTATCAATTTTCATAATTTTTAGACTCCATTTGAGCCCTCAAATAAGCATTGGAACCTAATTTTTAACTAGGCCGAACACTAGATTTGGATAGGGTCAAAAGCTAGTCAAAAACTATAAAAAGAGCTAGAGATCTCATTTTTGAGGTTAGCTTGTCAGAGTTTTGAGCTTTTTTAAGAGATTTCTTGAGTAATAGAAAACACTCCATTGTTCCTCTCTTTGTTCTTGCCTTGTGTGCGCATGTGTGTGTATGTGTGTGCATGTTAGTGTGCTTCTCACTCATGCACTTGTGCCTTCACTTGCTCATGGTCATCATACCAGTCCTCACATCTCCACGGAATGACACTTATGAGGTGGATCTCCTCACGTTGGTACTCACCATTGTGCTAGAGTGACACCAAATTTGGCACCGTTGCCGAGGAGAGATCTTCGAGGACAAACATGTTATGGTAAGTTGTAGATTTGGGAAATTGGAGTCATAGGTATTTACCTTACTTTTCATTATTTTTTCTTACTTTCTTCACTATCATCATCCTCACCATCTCCCACCTCCATCTCCACCTTCGCAAAATTTTCAATTTTTTGTTCATATTCCCTTCCCCACCTCATTCCCCTCATTTCACTTGTGAGAGAGAGCAAGAGAGAGTGATTATGCATTCAGTTTTTGTGTGTTTTTGAGCTTTTGTTTCAGGATTTGGTTGTATCATCATCTCGAGTAGCTTATGCAGGTATGATAGACCTTTGCATAGTCCTAAGATGATGACCTATGTCTATCATGACAGACAAAGAAAGTTGGTATTTCTTGTTTTCATGCATGGCATGATAAACCGCACCACAAAAGCATCCTAAATCACTAGAAACATCACAAAAATTTGTGTTTTTTCCATCTATCGCAACAAACACCCGTCTATCGCAATAGATAGCCTCCACGATAGATGACACAGAGCATCTATTGTGATAGACACCCATCTATCATGGTAGAAAACCTCCACGATAGATGTTAGATAGCATCTATCATGACAAACAACCATCTATCGTGACATACCAAAACCACAATAGACAATAGAAACCATCTATCGCAACAAAAACCCATCTATTGTGATAGACAACCTCCATGATAGATGATAGACACCATCTATCATGATAGACAACTGTCTATCGTGATAGACCAAAACCACAATAGACGATAGACATTGTCTATCACGACAGACAGTCATCTATTGTGACAGACACCCATCTATCGGGATAGACAAACATTTCAACAAAAAATAAGGTGTTAATTTTGTGAAAATTGAGAATAATTTTGGTCATAATTACAAACTCTTTTACCTATACAATTACGGAGGCCTTAGGAAATACACCGATATCCTGAGAGACCCTATTTTTCTGTTTCAACCCCCTGAACCTTTAATTGACATAACTTTTTCACACAAGATCCGTTTTTTGAGCTTTAGAGATCGTTGGAAAGCTCGTTGTGAAATCTACACGGCCTCAACTGTTTTTCTTTAAGCATAATGCATTGATTTTCAGATAGAGTAATTTGAGGTTGACTCTCATGTGGGATTAGAAAACCTAGAGAGCTCTAGAGAAATTTTTTATCAACACAAAGGGGAAAAAAAGGATATTTAAAAGTGTTTCAATCAAATTGTTTGTCAAGAGAAGTTGGAAGCTTGAGCTAAACTTTGAACTTTTACAGGATAATTAAGAGCTCATGGAGAGACCAAAGCAAGGTGCTAGTGTGTGCAGGCTTGGGAACGTGCGTCTTGAGCATACAAGCATAGCAAGAAGAAACAACTTGAGGTTGGAAGATCTTTCAACCCCCTCGGTCCATTCCTATCTTAGGCTAAGTGCGATTAAAGGTTTTGATTGATTAGGGGTACAATAGGAACACTCAAGTTCTAAGAGACTTTAAATTCTCAAGTATAAGAATATATTAATTTAGTGAAGGGATACCTTAAGGGCAAAGAATTTAATCTGATTGGATGAAAAACAACAAGTATGACAAACTTAAGTGCTCCTTATGATGCATATCAAAGACAAGGAAATACATTCTAAAGAAATTAAAAGGAACAAGTATTTGGCATCAAGGAATCAGCAACGTGCTTGTACAAGGGTCATTGGGCTAATCAATAGGGCATATGAACCTCAAGTCAGGTAGACACCTAGGGAGAGATTGACAAAGTATTAGAACATCGGAGGCTAGTGTCAACCACACAGCTAAGTCTTGGGCCTAGCAGCTTAGCGATTATCCCTATATACTCGGTTCACAAACGAGTGATTCATAGATGTCTTTTAGCATGGAATGACCAGTAGGAAGTGCATGCATAGCCTATTTATAGACACTAGAAGGTCCTTATAAGACGCAATTGGAGTATATTAGGACCAATCGATTAGGTGCATGCATCTATGAAGATGGCCTGAGGCGATGAGTTGTCCAACTCAAAAATCCCAATCAACACTTTGGACTTGAACACCCAGTGGTTAAATTAAAAGAGGGCTCCTATATTGATAAACAAGGAACCATGTATGTGGTTACCAGCTTACCAGACAGGATAGATGAGTTTGGAAATATCATTCCTGAGAATGAGATAGAAGACCTAGAGCAAGGAGACCTAGGATGAGAACCCAAGACTCCTTGAGGCAAGTCTGTCTTGACTAGAGTAATTACTCGAGAGTGGGTCTCCCATGGCAACAAAAGTATAGAACTATTCTTAAATAGAGAAACAGAAGAAGCTTTTTGGAGATTCAAGAAAGATCAACTTAGTGAAATAGGCATAGTCACCATCTACAAGTTCAACAATCCGGAGATTCCAGGCAAAGTGGTCTACCTAGATAGCACATATGAGAGAATGTTCTTGGTAACAAAGCATGGAAAGTATGCATACACTTAGATCATGGAAAGTATGCATACACTTAGAAGGGTGAACTGTTTTTCCCTCCTCCAAGATCTAATGTTTCCCATGGGCACCAAGGAGCAGGGTCATCCAAGACTCATGAATCCCAGAGAGAAAGAGTTAGAGAGAGACCTGAGGTGAGCTTTACAAACCCCTTCGGAAGAGAGCGGTTAGGATTAGCTACAGAAAGAATGGATCAAGAAAGGCACAAGAATCCTAGACATCAAAGAGGCATGGATGAGTTTCCCTTGCCTAGACCTAGAGAGCATTCTAGAATCTTCAGGCCCACTCAATTGCTTAAATCCATGAAGAATTGCTTTGACGGCAGTGGAGATCCATACGATCATGTAGCAGAGTTTAGACAGGTGTTGAGAGTTGAACAACTCAAGGATTTGTTCACTCAATACAATGCCTTCATTCTAACTCTCAAGAACACTACCTTGATGGGGTTTCAACCATTACACCAAGGTCAGTTTAGGAATATAGACTAGTTACTAGAAGCATTCATCACTGAATTCTCCAAAAGTGGCATCAGACACAATACCTCTTCCTTGATACACAGCTTCAAACAAACACCTCAAGAAATGGTTAGACTTGCAGGAAGAAGGTTTAAACAATACCTAGAGAGATGCCCAATGCCAAAGTTACCCACTCCAGCCAAAAAAGTGGCTTTATTCTTAGATGGATTGCTAAGTACCAAGATCGTATGTGTACTTGAAGGACCCTAGATCCATAGAAGACTGTGTACACATGTGCATAGACATTGAGGGTGATCTTGTTGGAGTTAGACGTCTGCGGACGCACGCGAACACAGCATGAGGAAAAAGAAGAAGAAGCTTGGAGTGCTTAGTGCGAGCATGGAACACAGGGTTCCTCGCAACTGCCAATGCGTTCTGACTGTCACTGAAGATGGTGGTGGCAGAAGTCTGACCAACACCCAAATCAGCCATAAGACATCTGAGCCACACACACTCAACAGTCGTTGTGAAAGCTTGGAGTGATCTTGTTGGAGTTAGACGTCTGCGGACACACGCGAACAGCATGAGGAAAAAGAAGAAGAAGCTTGGAGTGCTTAGTGCGAGCATGGAACACAGGGTTCCTTGCAATTGCCAATGCATTCTGACTGTCACTGAAGATGGTGGTGGCAGAAGTCTGACCAACACCCAAATCAGCCATAAGGCGTCTGAGCCACACACACTCAGCAGTCGCTGTGAAAGCTGCCCTATACTCAGCCTCACAATTGGAAGTGGCCACAATAGGTTGCTTCTTGCTCAACCAAGATATACATGAGCTACCAAGCATGAAGCAAAAGCCACTAGTGGATACACGAGTGTCATAGCAACCAGCCCAATCTGAGTCACAAAAAGCATGCAAATTTGGCGATAGTGATCCCCCCTTGGGATAAAACAACCCAAGTAGTCGAGTACCACTCAAATAGCGAAAGATGCGCCTAAGTGCCTGCCAATGCTTGACTCTTGGGCAATGCATAAACCTGCTCATCTATGAGACAGAAAATTGAATATCTGGCGGAGTAATGCATAAGTAAATCAAGCATCCAACAGCTTGCTGATAGAGAACAGCATCAAATGCATCTCCAACATCATGAAGACTCAATCGTAAACCTATCTCCATAGGAATGGCAATAGGCTTACAGTTCACTGTCTGAAAAAGCATGCAAATCTTGCAGTAGTGATCCCCCCTTGGGATAAAACAAACCAAGTAGTCAAGTACCACTCAAGTAGCGAAAGATGCGCTTAACCGCTTCCTAATGCTTGACACGTGGGCAATTCATAAACCTGCTCATTTGTGAGACAGCAAACTGAATATCTCGCCGAGTAATGCATAAGTAAATCAAGCATCCAATAGCTTGCTGATAGAGAACAACATCAAATGCATCTCTAGCATCATGAAGACTCAATCGTAAACATGTCTCCATAGGAGTGGCAATAGGCTTACAGTCTTCAAGGCCAAAACATTGCAATAATGTGCCAATATATTTCATTTGACACAAAGGCATTCCACCATCAACTTGCATAAACAAAATGCCCAAATAGCAATGCAAATGCCCCAAATCAGACATCTCAAATGAGGCATGCAAATCAGCTTTAAAATCAGCAATATGCATGTCATGAGGACCAGTGAGCAGCATGTCATGAACATACACTACAATGATCAAAATCACATCATTAGTACACTTAACATATAAGGTGCTTTCAGTTGGACTGTTCTCAAAACCATGTGCAATGAGATAGGCATGTATCTTTTCATACCAAGCATGTGGTGCTTGCTTTAAACCATATAATGCCTTCTTTAACCTGCACACCTGGTTTTCATGCCCTTTCTGCACAAAGCCATGGTGCTGAAAAACATACACTTCTTCATGCAAGTCACCATTCAGAAATGTTGTTTTAATGTCCAATTGATGTACATTCCAACCATGATGAGCTGCAAGTGCACATATGCTCCGAACAGTAGTCATACGGCATGTAGGTGCAAAGGTATCATCAAAATCAATGCCTCTTTCTTGTGCATAATCCTTTGCAACAAGCCTAGCCTTATACCTGTCAACTGTTCCATCAGGTTTACACTTCAGCTTGTATACCCACTTAGTGCCAATGGCCTTCTTACCAGGAGGCAAGTCACATAAAGACCACGTACCATTTCTCATGATAGCATCCAGCCATCCAATGTTCAGAATTTTGTGCTTCATCAAACAAAACTAGTTAAGTCTCATCATAGAGACTAGAGGTAGCCATAGGATAGCAATCTAATGCAAAAGAGGCACTATGAGAGCTGAATGAGTACAATATGAGAGAGGTGCATCTAATTTGTTGTCACGCAAAGTTTGCACCAGCCATTTTGGCATAGTTTTTCCCTGCTCAATACCAGCTCTCTCATCAACAAGTGCATCATGTAAATCTACATCAGAAATGAAATGATCTGCATCATCACATGAAACCGACAAAGGTTGAGAAGTTGCCTCATTAGGACCAACACTAGACTGTCCACCTGTAAAAAGAGGCAACAAAGTATCATACATGTCTTTGGAGCTAATAGATGTCTCCTTAGTACATGAAAGCAATGGTTGAATAGCGTCTTCCACAAAAACAACATCATGGCTAACCAGAATGTATTTAGTATGTGGATGATATAGATAATAGCCTTTACTTTTAGAACTGTACCCAACAAAAAAACATTTTATTGCTTTATCATCCAATGGATGTTGTTCAGGCACTAATGCATATGCCAGACAACCAAAAACATGTAGATGAGCAACAGATGGCTTGCAACCATGCCAACCCTCATACGGAGTGATAGACTACAACGCTTTAGTGGGACACCTGTTAAGTACATATGTTGCACACATAACAGCCTCAAGCCAGAAACTATGTGGTAAAGCCTAACTCTTGACCATACACCTCGCCATCTCCATGAGTGAAATGTTCTTCTGTTCAGCAAATCCATTCTGTTGAGGTGTATACGGCACTATACACTGATGTTTTATCCCATTTTCAACCAAAAATGCATTAAAGTCAGAAGATGTATATTCCCCCCTTGATCAGAACAGAGGGTGCCCATTTTACATGCTTACAATTTTTCAGCCAAAACCAGAAACTGTTTGAAGCACATAAACACTTCGGGATTTGCTTTCAATGGATATATGCATGCATGCCTAGAAAAATCATCAATGAAAGTCACGAAGTAAAGATAATTTCCAAAAGAGGGTGTCTGCATAGGACCAAAGACACCACTATGAACAAGCTACAATTTCTGAGTAGCCCAAATAGAACCATATTTGGGAAAGGAAGAACACTGCATTTTGCCCAAAATACAGCCTTCACATACATGTTTACCGGGTGCCTAAAGTTTGGGCAAAGAGAAAACCATTTGATATTTCTGCAGGCATAGCAAACTAGCAAAATTCAGATGACCAAAGCATGTGTGCCAAAGCTTTGCATCTGACATAGCCTAAGAATCATGTATTGCACATGCTGAATCATTTATAGATCTTTCATAGTCGACGAGCTTATACAGCCCATGACATAAAATGCCAGAAGCAATAATGATATCGTCATTTGATAGATCATGAACTCTACATCTGTCATCAAAAAAATTCACAACCAAGCCAATCTTGGCTAATGCAGAAACTGATAACAGATTTTTCTTGATCCCTGGCACAAAGAAAGCATCTGATGAAGTGAAAGAACTACCATCAGAAGCAGTCAAAATGATCTTACCAACTCCCATAACAGGATAAGAGGAGTTGTTGGCACATGTAACATTATTCCTTGTACGGGCAGGCTCGAGTGAAGAGAAGAAACTACGCTGTGAGGTAATATGTTTGGTTGCCCCACTATCAAAGTACCAAACATCTGAGTCAACTACAGACATGCACTGCTCATGAGAAGATGGGTCAAAACTGCAAACAGTAGTAAACACCCATTCTTCATCTGTTGATATATTTAGGTAGTGATGTGTGTGAACACTCTAGGACCGCCGGGGCACTTTTTTCCCTCTTTAGGAGGTTTTTTTCCCCCGGCTTGTACATACGCCTATTGCCCTAATGGGCTACTTATCTTTGTACATTCTCTAGTAATACATTCAGTATTGTGTGTTTGTGCTCCAAGCTTCTTCTTCTTCTTCCTTGTGCTGTTCGCGTGCTTCCGCAGACATCTATCTCCAACAATTGGTATCAGAGCAGGTCGTCGCTTCTTCTAGGGTGCCATCGACACTCCTCCGTTTGCAGTCTCAGATTTGCACGAAATTTGATGAGCATACTCAGGCTGTTTTTGAGATAAAAACCGCTTCGCTTTGTGGTGCCGAAATCGCGATCTGAGCTCGTTTTGGCCTCCGAACGCACTATCACAGCGCTTGTGCAAGCTATTTCTTCCTTTTGTTCCAAAGGTATATACCAGTTTCTGTTCGCCAGTTTAAGCGTCTCGAAGTCTGCTACACATCTAGCAGAACTCGTCTAGGCAGTTCTGTTTAACTTTTTTAGATACAGTCAATTTTCTGCATCAAGGTATTTTAGTCACCGGCCATGGCTGAAAGCAGTGATGTATTCCGTATGTTGGCTGTTGAGGATAAGTTGGATGGTACCAACTACCAATTATGGGCTTATATGATGCGACATGTACTGGTTGCAAAAGGATTATGGAACATTGTGCAGGGTGTTGAAAGACGTCCTGTTACACCTGTAACGACAGGTACTGCAAATACAGGTGTTGGAGCTGATAAAGATGGTGTCGAAGATGATATTCCGCAGATTCCTATTCGTGCTACTGTTTCTGTTGCACCTACTACAGAGCAGATTCGTTGGGATGGCAGAGATGCCCAGGCACATGCATTGATAGCTTTGTCGTCAAACGTGCCATTATTCCTCACATTCGCTCTTGCAGAACAGCAAAGGATGCTTGGGATACACTTACCACTTTGTACCAGGCTAGGAATGAGGCTCGTGTTGCTTACCTCCGAAAACAGTTGGAGAGTGAGCACATGAATGAAGGTGATTCTATGGATAGTTTTCTTACAAAGATCAAAGACCTGAAGCAACAATTGATTTCTGTTGATGAGGTTATACCAGATAGCTCACTTGTGCAGACCGTTCTGAATGGTCTTCCTGATTCATATCAGAGTTTTGCCTCTACTCTTCGGTTGATGATGAAAGGCAATCCGAATGCCTTGTCATTTGAGGAATTAGTCTCTGTTCTGTTGCAGGAAGATCAGTCCAGGCAGAACAGGTCCATTATGCGTGTTGCAGATCAAGCTTTCCTGGCTAGTCAGAAGGGCAAAGGAAAATGGAGCTCTTCTACTAGTAAGCAGAAATCTGCAAATGCTGCACAATCGAAGAACCAGGATAAAGATGAGAAGAAATCAAAAAAGCAGAAAATGTTCTGCAAATACTGTAAAGGAAATGATCATATTATAAAGAACTGTCCAAAACTGGCTGCTAAAGAGGCAAAGAAGAAAGAGGCTGGAATGGTTGTTGTAGAGGCCTCTACACCAAAAACAGAGTCTGCAAATCTTGTACAGGAAGAAGAATGGGCGTTTACTACTGTCTGCAGTTTTGACCCATCTTCTCATGATCAGTGCATGTCTGCAGTAGACTCAGATGTTTCGTACTTTGATAGTGGGGTGACCAAACATATTACCTCGCAGCGCAGTTTCTTCTCTTCACTCGAGCCTGCCCCTACAGGGAATACTGTCACATGCGCCAATAACTCCTCTTATCCTGTTATGGGAGTTGGTAAGATCATTCTGACTACTGCTGATGGTAGTTCTTTCACTTTGTCAGATGCTTTATTTGTGTCAGGGATAAAAAAGAACCTGTTATTAGTTTCTGCATTAGCCAAGATTGGCTTGGTTGTGAAATTCGTTGATGACAGGTGTACATTCCATGATCTCTCAAATGGCGATGTGATTATTGCTTCTGGCATTTTATGTCGTGGGCTGTATGAGCTCATAGACTATGAAAGATCTGTGAATGATTCGGCATGTGCAGTTCATGATTCTCAGGCTATGTCAGATGCAAAGCTTTGGCATGCACGCTTTGGTCATCTGAATTTTGCTAGTTTGTTACGCCTACAGAAATCTGAAATGGTGTCCTCTTTGCCCAAACTTGAGGCACCTGGAAAACATGTTTGTGAAGGCTGTATTTTGGGCAAAATGCAGCATTCTTCCTTTCCAAAAGATGGTTCAGTTCGGGCTACGCAGAAATTGCAGCTTGTACATAGTGATGTCTATGGTCCTATGCAGACACCCTCTTTTGGAAATTACCTTTACTTCGTGACTTTCATTGATGATTTTTCCAGGCATGCATGGGTATATCCACTCAAAGCAAAGTCCGAAGTGTTCATGTGCTTCAAACAGTTTTTGGTTTTGGCTGAAAATTTGTTAGCATGTAAAATGGGCACCCTTCGTTTTGATCGAGGGGGGGAATATATGTCTTCAGATTTTAATGCATTTCTGGCTGAACGTGGGATAAAAGACCAGTGTACAGTGCCGTATACACCTCAACAGAATGGAGTTGCTGAACGAAAGAACAGGTCACTCATGGAGATGGCGAGGTGCATGGTCAAAAGTCAGGCTTTACCACATAGTTTCTGGCTTGAGGTTGTCATGTGTGCAGCATATGTACTGAACAGGTGTCCCACTAAAGCGTTGTAGTCTATCACTCCATATGAGGCTTGGCATGACCGCAAGCCATCTGTTGCTCATCTGCGTGTTTTTGGTTGTTTGGCATATGCATTAGTGCCTGAACAACATCGCAGAAAATTGGATGATAAGGTAGTAAAATGTATTTTTGTTGGGTACAGTTCTGAAAGTAAAGGCTATCGTCTGTATCATCCACAAACTAAACGCATTCTGGTTAGCCGTGATGTTGTCTTTGTGGAAGATGCTATTCAGCCATTGCTTTCATGTACTAAGGAGACATCTGTTTGCTCCAAAGACATGTATGATACTTTGATGCCTCTTTTTACAGGTGGACAGGCTAGTGCTGGTCCTAATGAGGCAACTTCTCAGCCTTTGCAGGTTTCATATGATGATGCAAATCATTCCATTTCTGATGCAGATTTACATGATGCACTTGTTGATGAGAGAGCTAATATTGAGCAGGCATAAACTATGCCAAAATGGTTGGTGCGGACTTTGCGTGACAGCAAATTAGATGCACCTTTGTCATATCGTACTCGTTCAGGCTCTCATAGTGCCTCCTTTGCATCAGATTGCTATGTTATGGCTGCATCTAGTCTCTGTGATGAGAATGAGCCTGTTTCTTTTGATGAAGCACAAAATTCAGAAAATTGGATGGCTGCTATGCAATCTGAATATGATGCTATAATGAAGAATGGTACATGGTCTTTATGTGACTTGCCTCCTGGCAAGAAGGCCATTGGCACTAAGTGGGTATACAAGCTGAAGCGTAAACCTGATGGTACAGTTGACAGGTATAAGGCTAGGCTTATTGCAAAGGGTTATGCACAGGAAAGAGGCATTGATTTTGATGAGACCTTTGCACCTACATGCCGTATGACTACTGTTTGGAGCATTTGTGCACTTGCAGCCCATCATGGTTGGAATGTACATCAGTTGGACATTAAAACAGCATTTCTGAATGATGACTTGCATGAAGAAGTGTATGTTTTTCAGCCCCGTGGCTTTGTGCAAAAAGGGCATGAAAACCAGGTTTGTAGGTTAAAGAAGGCATTATATGCTTTAAAGCAAGCACCACATGCTTGTTATGAGAAGATACATGCCTATCTGATTGCACATGGTTTTGAGAACAGTCCAACTGAAAGCACCTTATATGTTAAACGTGCTAATGATGTGCTTCTGATCATTGTTGTCTATGTTGATGACATGCTGCTCATTGGACCTATTGAGACACATATTGATGATTTTAAGGCTGATTTGCATGCCTCTTTTGAGATGTCTGATTTGGGGCATTTGCATCACTATTTGGGCATTCAATTTATGCACGTTGATGGTGGAATGGCTTTGTGTCAAACGAAATATATTGACACATTATTGCAGCGTTTTGGCCTTGAAGACTGTAAGCCTATTGCCACTCCTATGGAGACAGGTTTACGATTGAGTCTTCATGATGCTGGAGATGCATTTGATGTTGTTCTCTATCAGCAGGATGTTGGATGCTTGATTTACTTATGCATTACTCGGCCATATATTCAGTTTGCTGTCTCACAGATGAGCAGGTTTATGCATTGCCGAGGAGTCACGCATTGGAAAGCAGTTAAGTGCATCTTTCGCTACTTGAGTGGTACTCGGCTACTTGGGTTGTTTTATCCCAAGGGGGGATCACTACCGCCAGATTTGCATGCTTTTTCTGACTCAGATTGGGTTGGTTGCTATGACTCTCGTGTGTCCACCAGTGGTTTTTGCTTCATGCTTGGTAGCTCATGTATATCTTGGTTGAGCAAGAAGCAGCCTACTGTGGCCACTTCCAGTTGTGAGGCTGAGTATAGGGCAGCTTTCACAGCGACTGTTGAGTGTGTGTGGCTCAGACGCCTTATGGCTGATTTGGGTGTTGACCAGTCTTCTGCCACCACCATCTTCACTGACAGTCAGAGCGCATTGGCAGTTGCGAGGAACCCTGTGTTCCATGCTCGCACTAAGCACATTGAGGTGCATTATCACTATGTCAGGGAGAGGTTCTCTGCTGGGGAGATCAGCTTGGCATATGTGCCCACGCAAGAGAACATTGCAGACCTTTTCACGAAGGCTCTGCCTAGGGAGAAGTTTGAAGCTTTCCGCAAAGCTTTGGGCTTACTTCCTTTTGTGGAGTGATTTCCACATAGCTTGGCACTTCCTTATACATGAGTGCCAGCTCCTTGTTCACCGCATCACTCCCAGGGATTTGTTGATATATTTAGGTAGTGATGTGTGTGAACACTCTAGGACCGCAGGGGCACTTTTTTCCCTCTTTAGGAGGTTTTTTCCCCTGGCTTGTACATATGCCTATTGCCCTAATGGGCTACTTATCTTTGTACATTCTCTAGTAATACATTCAGTATTGTGTGTTTGTGCTCCAAGCTTCTTCTTCATCCTTGTGCTGTTCGCGTACTTCCGCAGACATCTATCTCCAACATCATCATGCACAAGATTAGCAGACTCTGTTTTCGGTGTAGAGGCCTCTGCAATAACCATTCTGGCCTCTTTCTTCTTTGGCTCTTTAGCAGCCAGTTTTGGACAGCTCTTAATGACATGATCATTTTCTTTATAGTATTTGCAAAACAATTTTTGCTTTTTTTATTTCTTCTCATTTTAGTCTTCCTTCTTTGAATGTGCAGCATTTGCAGATTTCTGCTTACTACTAAAAGAGCTCCATTTTCCTTTGCCCTTCTGACTAGCCAGGAAAGCTTGATATGCAACATGCATAATAGAACTGTTCTCCCTAGACTGGTCTTCCTGCAACAAAACAAAAACTAACTCTTCAAATGTTAAGGCATTTGGATTGCCTTTCATCATCAAACGAAGAGTAGAAGCAAAACCCTGATATGAGTTGGGAAGACCATTTAGAACAATCTGCATAAATGAGCTGTCAAGAAGGACTTCATCTGCAGAAATCAATTGTTCCTTCAAATCCTTGATCTTTGTTAGAAAATTGTCCATAGAATCACATTCATTCATGTGCTCACTCTCCAATTGATTTCGAAGGTAAGCAACATGATCCTCATTCTATCTTGGTACAATGTGGTAAGTGTATCCCAAGCATCCTTAGCTGTTTTGCAAGAGCAAATGTGAGGAATAATGGCACGTTTGACAGACAAAGCTATCAATGCATGTGCATGGGCATCTCTGCCATCCCAAAAAATTTGCTTTGCAGTAGGTGCAGTAGAAACCATAGCACGAATAGGAATATGCAGAATATCATCATCTTTGACACCTTTTGCATCAGCTTTAGTACCTCTAGTTGTAACAGTTGCAGGTGTGATAGGATGTTTTTCAACACCCTACACAATGTTCCACAATCTTTTTGCAACCAATACATGTAGCATCATATAAGCCCATAATGGGTAGTTGGTACCATTCGACTTATCCTCAACAGCCAACATACAAAATACATCACTGCTTTGAGCCATGGTCGTTGATTAAAATACCTTGATGCAAAAAATTGATTGTACCTCAAAAAGTTGAACAGAACTACCTAGAGGAATTCTGCTCAACCTGTAATAGACTTTGAGATGCTTGTACTGGCGAACCAAAATTGGTATGTACCTTTGGCACAAAAAGACAAAATAGCCTACACAAGCACTGTGATAGTGCGTTCGGAGGCCAAAGGGATCTCAGATTGTGATTTCAACACAACAGAGCGAAACAATTTTGATATCTAAAACACCTTGAGTATGCTCACCAAATTTCGTGCGATTCTGAGACTACAACTGGAGAAGTATCGATGATGCCCTAGATGAAGCGACAACATGCTCTAATACCAATTGTTGGAGTTAGACATCTACGGAAGCACGCAAACAGTACAAGGAAGAAGAAGAAGCTTGGAGCACAACACACAATACTGAATGCATTACCACTAGAATGTACAAAGATAAGTAGCGTGTTAGGGCACTAGGCATATATACAAGCTGGGGGGGAAACCTCCTAAAGAGGGAAAAAAGTGCCCCGACGGTCCTAGAGTGTTCACACACATCACTACCTATATATATCAACAGAGGAGCAAGAGTTGATAGCCTTATTAAGAATACAAAGATTTTTTTGCATGGAGTTATAAGGACCTAAAAGGAGTAGACCCTCAGATATGCTGACATATGATTCCCATGACCTCATAAGCCAAACCCTCTAAGTAGAAGCCCTAAACATATAATGATAATTATGTTGCCAAGATCAAGGAAGAGATAGATCGATTGGTAGAAGTAGGATTTATCTATGAAATTGAGCACACTCAATGGGTGTCCCCCATTGTAGCGGCACCCAAAAAGAATGGCAAGTTACGTGTATGCATTAACTTGAAGAAGGTTAATGCAGCTACTATTCGAAATAGTTATTCGCTTCCTATCACTCAACATCTATTAGAAAGAGTAGCAGGAAAGGAATTTTGAAGCTTCTTTGATGGGTTCTTTGGCTACAATCAAGTGGTCATTGTCCCAGAAGACAAGCACAAGACGGATTTGGCCACAGAGTGGGGCATATTTGCTTTTCGAGTAATGCCATTTGGTCTTACCAATGTGTCAGCTACCTTCCAAAGGCTGATGTGTCATGTATTTAAAGATTTCTTGCACAAAAACTTGGAAGTCTATGTTGATGACCTTTGTGCTCATTCCAACATTAAAAAAACATATATACCTGAACTCAAATAGATCTTTGACAAATGTAGAGAATATCAAGTCTGCCTGAACCCAAAAAAGTATGTTTTTATGGTCAAGCAAGGCAAGATTCTAGGACACATAGTGTCAAAGAATGACATATCCATGTATGAGGAGAAAGTGAGAGTTATTATAGAGCTACCTAGGCCAAAGAATGTCATGGAAGTACAAGCTTTCAGGGGACATTGTGGATATTATGAAGTATTTTGATGGCAATGCACCACAGTGTTCTCTCCTTCTTGAGAGCTCCACAATAATACCCTCGGAGTAGAAAACCACTCCAAGTACCACACACGATACTCTACACAGAGGCTACAAAATACATAAAAAACATCGTACATAGGGAGCATGAGCACAGACTTCTTAGGTGTTACAAATGTGGTAGAACTTACATTTTGTGGCTGACCAAGCCACTATATGTTTTATTAAAGAACATATACAAAGAAGTGTTCGGTGGCCATTTAGCCTTTCACATGGACACTAACGGTAACAATCTCCCACTAAAGGCCAATATGGCCAAAATAACCATGGGAGAAAAATAAAGAATGATAAAGAATACCGGAGTGTAAGTATACAAACTATATCTCCCACCTGATGGGCATGTTACACAGTATACAAGTGACTATGTAAGATCATGAATAGGGTAACCCCCATCAAGTGACAAGAGTGTCGAAAGCTATCCTGTGGTAGAGCTTTATTCAAAGCATTTGTCGCATTATCTCAAGTGTGAACCTTCTCAAGAGTAATGCGCTTAGTGGCTAAGCAATCTCTAATGAAGTGATACCTCACCTCAATGTGTTTGGTCTTTGCATGATAGATCGGATTCTTAGCCAAAGCAATGGCACTCTGACTATCACTGAGCAAATGAGGTACAAGCTGAGGTAAACCCATATCACAAGCAAGACGACATGCCTCACTTGCTACAACATACTCTTCTTCTGTGGTGCAAACAGTTGTACATTCTTGAAGACAAGATCTCCAAGAGATAGCACCTCCAGCAAAATGAAAAATGTACCCTAATGTAGACTTACGATTGTCTACACAACCAGCATAGTCAGAATCTGTGTAACCAATAATGGATGCTTTCCCTCTACCTAAGCATGGACACGTCTATAGTGCCACTCAGATATCTCAAAATCATCTTGACTGCTTCCCAATGTTTCTTGCCAAGATTAGACATATATCTGCTCACAACTCCCACTGCAAATGCAATGTCTGGTCTCATAGCTACCATAGCATACGTGAGACTACCATCAACAGACTGATAGGGAATTTTGGTCATGAATTCCTTTTCCTCAGCTGATTTGGTGCAATCATCCTTGCTCAATTTCACATATGTGGGTAAAGGTGTGCTCAATGCCTTTCCACCATGCATATTGAACCTATAAAGTACTTTGGATATGTGCCCACTTTGAGACAAGTATATGCATCTTTTACTCCTATCACGAGTAATGTGCATGCTAAGAATATGTTTGGCGTCCCCCAAATTCTTCATATTAAATGTTTGAATCAACTTCCTTTTGAGAATTGACAAGTCATAAGAGGACTTCCCAGCAATCAACATATCATCAACATAAAGTATCAAGCATATCAAGCTCCCATCCGAGCACTCTTTGTGTAGAGACAATTATCCTCATTGCTTCGAGAATAGCCTTGAGTCTTCATAAAAGCATCAAACTTTTGGTACCATTGTCTAGGGTACTGTTTAAGTCCATACAAGCTCTTCTTGAGCTTACAAACTAGACTTTCCTTGCCAAGAACTACATAACCCTCTCGTTGTTCCATATAGATCTCATCTGTAAGATCTCCATGCAAGAAAGTAGTTTTCACATCCATTTGGACTAGCTCTAAGTCCTCCATTGCAATGAATCCAAGCAACATGCACAGGGTAGTCATCTTGACCACTGGAGAGAAGATTTCCTCAAAATTTGCAACAAGTCATGCTTTATAGTTTGGAAAAGCACTATCTGATGTGAATTTCAGCTTATATACCCATTTACATGGTAAAGCTTTCCTCTCATTTGGAAAAGGTACTAAATCCCAAGTACCATTCTTATGAATAGAATCCAACTCACTCTTCATGGCACGCTCCCACTTGACATGATCCTATGTTTGCATTGCGTCTTTGTAGCAAGAAGGCTCACCAGCATCTGTTAGCATAACAAAATCTAAGCCTAGAACATATCTATCAGGTGGATGTGAGACACGTGCAAAGCATCTCAATGGTTTCTAAATAGGAACATTTGCATACTGATATGATCAAACATTCTCTTAAAGGTCCCTATGTGTAGCATTTTTATGCATGCTAATTAGAGGAATAGTATCCTCAAACACCACTCTTCTCACTTCAACCTCTTGAATGGGCTGCTTATGCATCTTAGACTCATTAAAAATGACATCACTACTTCTGAACATTGACCATGTTTTAGAATCCCATAAGCGATATCCAAATTGTCCTTCTCGACCATATCCAAGAAAAACACATTGTATTGACTTATGGTCCAACTTTTGTCTAAGATTCTTGGGTATATGAACATATGCTTTACACCCAAAAACTCAAAGATGATCATAATATGGTGGCTTCCCTTTCCATAACTCGTGTGCCACTTTCAGACCTACATACTAGGTAAAGGTTAATCACATGAGCAGAAGTCAATACTACTTCTGCCCAAAGGCCTCGTGAAAGGTTTGCATGATGTAGCATAGAGACTACTCTATCCTGAATAGTTCTATTCATCCTTTCAGCTACACCATTATGTACTGGGGGTATGAGTTGTAAACTCTCTACAAATTCCTCTAGACTAGCAAAAAAGGTTGAATTCATGTGAGTTATACTCACCCCCATTATCTAAATGTAAATCTTTGAGCTTAGTTCCTTTTTCCGTCTCAACTGAAGCAAGCCCTTTTCTGAAAGTAGGGAATACCTCATCCTTTGATTTGATAGGATATACCCAAACTTTTGTAGTAGCATCATCTATGAAAGTGACAAAGTAAACAGAACCACCTAATGACCTTGTGGGCATAAGACCACACACATCCGTATGAATGAGATCTAAAGGCTGAATTGAAGAGTCAATGTGCATTCTATCAACATTTTTGGTTTGCTTTCCATATTGACAGTGCTCACAAAATGAACAATCAGAGAAAGATAACAGAGGTAAGTAGCCAGCACAAGAAAGATTTTCCATTCCACTATGAGATATATGGCCCTAACGACCATGCCAAATACAAGCCATAGGCTATTCAGTAATAGCTAACAAGTGTTCTTTCTATGATACAAATAATGGATAAAGTGAGCCAACTTTGCTTCCTTTTGCAATAACCATATTGCCCTTTGATATGCAAAAGGACTTAGCATAGAAGACCGCCTTGTAACCAAGGTCATCAAGCTGACCAACCGACATCAAACTGCATGATAATTGAGGTACATGGCATACATCATGCATAGTAAATTTTGAATCATGATGAACTACACAACCACATCTCCAATTCCCAAAACATCACACTGCTAGGAGTCACCAAGTCTCACGGTACCAAGAGACTTTACTGCATAATTAGAGAACCATTCTCTATGTGTTGTAACATGGAAAGAAGCACCGAAATCTAGCAGCCACGTGTGGGAAAGAGAATCAGCAATAAGAGCCTCAGTTTGCATAGTAGTAACAAGTGTCAACACATCAGCATCATCAAAAATGGCATTAATTTCTTCAATCTTCATAGTTGAAGTACATGGTGCAGGTAACTATTTGACATGCCCATCAACATTCTGTCCTTTACCTTTAGCATTCTTTAATGCATAACAATCTTTCTTCATGTGTCCTTTCTTATGACAATAATGACATTCAATACCCTCTTCTTTGATTTACTTCTAATCTTATTCCTTTGACCATTCTTTTCCTTGTTCTTACTCCTTTCATGTTGGTGATTCATTCCTTTGTAAGAATCACGAACATTATATGCATCTCCACTATGAGTGTCAACCATAGATTTTCTACGAATCTCATCACTCAAGAGTGCTCCACATATGTCATCATAGGCCAATTTACCACCACTGCACTATTGCTAATAACTGTGCAAAGCATATCCCATGATGATCGCAAGGTGCATAACAACAAGTCTGCTTTCATTTCATTATCCATATCCATTTTCTGAGCCTATAACTGGGAGAATATAGCATCAAAATCATTTAGATGAGCAGCAACATTATCGCTATCCTTCATGCGAAGGTCATATAACTTTCTCATGAGATACACTTTGTTTGATGCCATCTCTTTTTCATATGTATTCCATAACTTCTTCCAAAGCTCCTCTACACTCTCACAGTCTAATATTGTAAAGTAAACATTATTTTCCAGTTGCAATTGGATGGTAGACCTGGCCATTTCATCTAACTCATCCCGATCATCTTCATCCATGTCAGCAAGCTTCTTTGAGATTCCATTTGCTAGCTTCCATTGCCTCCTTTTCATCAGCACATCTTTAATCTGATTCTTCCATAGAGCAAATTTTGTGCCATCAAATTTTTGGATCTCAAAATGGTCTTTGCCTTGCAAGTTATAGCTCCTCCTCAGAACACTAGCACTAGACCCTGATCCACCAGACGTGCATGAAACCTCTAATGGCATGATGGTAGACAAGTGAATAGAATGATAATGGAGCTAGAAGAGACCAAATACTACTAAAGCTCAAAGAAGGATGAAAAAGTGTCAGATTTTTAGAGAGAATTTAGCGATCTTCCTAGAAAAATGAATTAATGAATAGTAATGACCAACCAGAAGGATTATGTGAGAATATATGTGCTCACACCAATAAGTGTATCAAGGAGTAAATTGACCACTATATAGTTGACAAAACCAAAAAATCCAAAAAAAATTTGCCAAAGTATCCTCTGCAAAATGAGCATATGACTAATGTCAAAATCTCATAAAACTGCAAATATTAACATGTTTACTTGCATAGTGAATCATTGACTCCGTTTCATATAATCACTTACCCGAAAGAATCCAACTGAGCTTATCAAGCACTTATGAACAACTATCATACATCTCCTATGGTGAGGCTGGATAAGTCTTCCACCTACATCACCAAAGAGACCCTGACATTGGGGTGTCTCCCATTTAAGAAAATCTCACCACGACCCTCTTTATCAAACATAAAAGGCTTTATGCAAAAGACATAATTGCTATATCAATGACCACATGGACGTACATAAGCGATAACCACAAAAGCATACATAGTGTATATGTGCTCAATATATGCAATAAAATGACACTGAAAGGTTGAATGCATAGCCCAAAAATTAGCCAACAACACTTGCAAGTGACTGTCAACTCGGTTGCTTAGGTTAAAAAAACTTGCATAAATTTTTAGTGGCTTCTCCCACCACAAGTAAAACCTTTCGAGAAACCTGTAGTTTTACCTATGTGGCTAAAAACACGGCCCCAAAGGTGAATACTTATTTTTGAAGAAGTTCAAAGAACACTGTTCTTGAGATCTTGAAACTGTGTGAAAGAGATCGATAATTCATTCATATGTATGCAATCCTTGCAAAGCCTCTATACTCCCTCTTGACTAACTTTGAGTGGACATAAGAATGTGAAAGCTCCTTTAACGAGCTTAAGAGACGATTGTGTTCAACACCAATCTTGACTACACTAGATTGGAACAAGTCATTCCATGTTCACATGGATGCATCCAATTATGCAATTGGATGTGTGCTAGCACAACCTATTGGTGAAGGTAATATGGATCTTCCAATTGCTTATGCCAATAGACAATTGAATGTGACTGAATGAAATTATACCATGACAAAAAGAGAAGGATTAGGCATGGTGTATGAAGTTAAGTAATTTAGACATTATTTGCTTGCAGACAAGTTTAAATGTTTTACAAATCATCAAGCACTATTATATCTAGTGAACAAACCATGCAATAGTGGTAGATTAGTAAGATGGTTCCTGTTACTAATGGAATATGACTTTGAATTTGTGGTTAGGAAAGGTCGAAATCACCTTAAGGTGGATCACTTTTCTAGAATAACTTCAAGGGAGTCCCCTCAAGGAGTATCAGATGACCTTCCTGATGCTTACTTGTTCAATCTAGAATTAGTGTCTGAATGGGTCAAAAGTATAGTGCTGGTTCTGACATTTGGACCTAAACTTCTTGTATTAAGAACTAAAGACAAGGAAGTAGTCAGATCTCAAAAGAACCACATACTAGCAAGTAGCATCTATAAGCACACTAATCAAGGCATACTAGCTTGTTGTGTAAATGAAGACAAGCATGCAAAGTGGTTGCAACTAGCACATGTAGGTGCACTTCAGCAACATCACTCCAAACATAGAACCCTACAAACTCTGCAAAGGTTAGGGTATATTGGCCAACTATGGAAACAGATGTCCATAAGTTGTGCAAGGAATGCCAAATCTGGAGTACTAGACCACTAGTGGAACATGCCACTCTATATCAAGTGTCTCTAGTACCAAATTGGAGCAAACCTTTGGTGACCTTTTTGAGGATGAAAAAATTCCCTCAAGAGATGACATTGGCTATATGAAAGAGCTTAGAACAGGAAGCACTAGATTATTCACTCATTGGGGATAATTTATACAAGTGAGGAAGAGACGGATACCTAAGACTATGTGATATGAGAGTGAATATCTTAAGATCTTGGAGACTACTTACCAAGGTGTGGCAAGAGGACATTTTGGATGAGATCGGGTGATTAAGGCAATTATATTCATAGGCCTTTGGTGGCCAACACTTCACATGGATGCACATACCTATGTGAAGCAATGCGATATTTGTCAGCAAACTCAGTATCCAATATGAAAGGATGAGATTCCATTGAAATCCATAATGGGTGGGCATGCATTCTCTAAGTGGGGAATAGACGTTGTAGGTCCAATTAGTCCCCCAGCTAAGAGTTCACATGTTGAATACATTATTGTTGCCATAGAATATCTAACCAAATGGGTGGAAGTGAAGGCCACAACAAAGAATGATGCTCAGAAAACAGCTAAGTTCTTATTTGAGAATGTGTTCACAAGATACGGGTTGCCAATAGAGTTAGTAAGTGATAGAGGCACACACTTCTTCAATGAACTAATTGAAAACCTTCTCCAAGAATTTTTGGTGGTACATAAGGAGTTTGTCCCCTATCACTCACAAGCTAACGGACAAGCCGAGAGCACAAATAAGATTCTATGATGTGTTGACGAAATTGGTGAATAATAAATGCTCTGATTCGGACAAACAACTACACCATGTTGTTTGGGCATATCGAGACACCTATAAAATGATGCTCCAGGCCACTCCCTTTCAGATGTTGTTTGGCCAAAATGTGGTGCTACATTAGACTTCTTGATCCCTACATTAAAAGTAGTACAAGAGCATCAATGGACTAGCCATAAACTCTCTTCGAGAATATTTGATCTTGAATGATTAGGTGAAATGAGATTAAGAGCAGCTACAGGAATATATGCAGCCAAGAAAAGGCAAAAGGCATAATTTGATGCCCATGTGAAGGATAAAGGCTTGAGAGTGGGAGATTTAGTTTATTGTTCACCTTGAAGCAACACGCACGGAAACTGGAGGTGTGGCTATGGAACCATGATAACTAATAGAATATCAACAAGTGGAGTTGTCCAATTAACCACCCTAGAAGGTGATATCCTACCTAATTACATCAGTGCATGTGGAGTGAAGTTATATCAAGAACCCCTCACAGAGGAAATGCTAAAGTGACTCAACATTGCCAAGAAACATAAGGAAGAGGAAAAATGAGTGCGAGAAGCAGCACATGCAGAAGCCTTAAAATGCATTCGATGAATGAAATCAAGGAGACAAGGTAGAGCTCTGGCTAGCTTAGATACTCATGACATGCCAAGATATCACATGGCCATGTGTCAAGCATCAGGTGCAATTTCTCCTACAATAATTGATCGACATCCTTTTGTGACCCTAGAAGTAGAACAAGGAAAGAATGCAAGGATTGTAAGAGCTTTGATTGACTCAGGAGTAGCCACTAGTGTAGTTAGACTTTCTTACTGCCAAGAATTGAAATTAAGTATCAATCCTATAAAAGCACATCTCATAGGATTTGCAGGTGTGGAAACCCCTTGCATGGGCGAGGTGGAACTTCCCATCTACATTGTAGAGGTTCCAATGACAGTCAAAGTGCTAGTGTGTCAAGACAATTATCTCACTGAGCCTCTTGTCTTGGGCCAAGATTGGATCTATGATCATGCAGTCAACCTAAACCTAAGAAGTGGACTTCTTCAGGCATGGGTGAATCAAAACCGCATCACAGTGGAGTTAGACAATCAAGCACTCAGGCAACTAGGAAAGGCACCAACTCCCGATCCTTCTAGAACACACATGATGATAACGATGCTAGTCTTGTCCAAAGTTCTATGGTGCAGAAGAATGTCACTCATGAAGGAGGTGCAAACGCCAATGAGGAACTCCGTTATTTTCCAAAGATGGTCTAAGAACAACAAGCAGGGCCACCCAAGAAGAAGACGAAGTAGATAACCAAGAAGCATGCTCAACAACTGGTGCAAAATAAAGTACCTCATGGAATGAAGTAGATTTGGATATGCAAGGGTGAACAACCCTCTGCTCTAGAAACAGGATCCCAAAGATGCACCAAACAAACTAATCAATTGAGGACTACAATGAAGGAGTATCCTATGCATCAATTAAGCAGGACCATTTCTATTTGGTTCCCAAAGTGGTCGATGAAGGTTGACCCCAATGCTTCACAAAATTGGGTGTCCAAGACCTGCTTACAAGCTCCAATAGCTTCACACAAGCTCACAAGCTTGAATGACCACTCACAAAAACTCACGACACAAATCTCAGGACAACCATCTACACTCAAAACCTTCACAATTCTGATCACACCTAGGATTATCTGGAAATGGGTACCCAAGAAGTCCCAAATCTGAGACGATCTATTCCAACAGCATGTAAAGGTCATCACTACCAAAATATGTAATCCCACGCTAAAAGTTTGGAGAATCAAACCCTATATCAAACCCCTTGGCCCAATTTTGTAAATCATTCCACACCAAAGTAGATGCAATCTGAGCATAGTGCACATCCAAAGTATGCATATAAGGAAATAACTCACCTACTAACCGACACTCACTACATAGGAACGCCTCACTCACTAACTCCTGAACCACTAAGGGTATCATGTTGTTATTGTAAAGGAGAAAAAGTATCACCATGTTTTCATTGCAATGCTAATATGATCTCCTCTTCTAGCAGATTTAGAGAGAAACAGTACTATTTGCATCATGGGTGACACAGTAGGCACTAGCTCACAAGCAGGGACAAGTCAAACCGAAGTTAGCATGGAAAACTTGCCCATTGAAGTGCCATCAACCAAGCAACATGTAGAGTTGTGCCACCTCCAACAAATACCAATTCTTGATCCACATATAAGATGTATGGAGAAGGTTAGCGGCCATTCTCATTGGTTCAATGGGATGACAGGGCAACTAGGAGATGTAGCATACATATGGGAGTCCAAGTGTGAATTTGGCAATGTGTGGGGATGGTTTCAATATTTTTCAAAAGAATTTGAGACTCTCCAAAACACCCTAGAACTACAAATAATTTTACAACGTGCAGGGAATATTTAAAGGCTCCCATACCAAAGCTAGACTTCCAATGATGCTATTATTTAGTGTCCACCTTGAAGGCTAGCGGTGTGAAAGATTGACCAGGTACCTTTGTAATTCCCTCTCTATCACGCAACAATGAGCTAAAGAAGTTTGGACTCACCCTAGAATTGGTAAGAGATGCACTTAACATGCATGGCATGCCTATACCCTTAGAGAAAGATCCTCTAATACCTGACAACATGAAGAATAGGAAGCTATTGAAGTTAATGGATATGGCAGCACTTGCACCTAATGTTTCCATCCCTCTTCGACTATGCATGAAACACTTTGCGTTTCCAGGACAAGACAACTTCACTCAACCACACAAGAGAATATGGTTCAGTCTTTATCTAGCACAGACAAGCTCATTAGTGATTAAGCTTCCTATGTGGATTATGGAGCAGCTGTATAAAGCTAATAAAAGATGGTTTAGGAAGCTAGTGATGAACGGTTGTTGTGCAATCACTCACATAATATACAAGTGTCTAGCATATGATATGCCCATCGAGCGTGCACTGACCTGGTCACAATTACAACTGTTTAAAGGATGCAAAGCTTCAACACACCAATCCAAGAGCATGAGGGGCACCATTCCAGGTGTCCAAACATGAGAAGTTCTTATGACCTCAGAGATCTCACCATGAGGGGAAGCCATAGTGACTCCCTTTACAATCCAAATTCCCATATCTGACTCTAGAGACACGTCACAAACAGCTCCCTCTGCAGCCTCTCTTGCTTCAAAGTTTGAATTCGGAACCACTAGAGACATTGAAGGGATGAGTACCTTTGATTTTGAATCTTTTCTTCAAACCACTCAACTATCGAATGTAGAGTTCTTTTCTAATATAGAAGGACCTGGCACATCCACACAAAGAAGGCGTAAATCAATAGAACGCCGCCATTTCCACTGGGAACATGACAGACAAAGGACCCTATCTCAACAATTAGAATGACCAAAGGGAGAAGAAGAAGGAGAAGGAGAAGGAGAAGAAAAAGAAGAAACTACCAAAACCCTAGCATATACTGCAAAATTCTTAAGATTATACCAAATCATGGAAAGGGTGCAAGCTCAATAGCTACCTTCTGAACAAAGCAGCAGATGGTCATGGCCCAGCTCTTGGAAGAGGCTGGTGTTGACTCTAAAACTAGTGAAAATCTCCTATTGCTCTCCGAAACATATGGTGTAGCAAAAGCCATACGATCCAAATTGCAAAGGCGTCCCATCCAATATGATCCGTGCAAATTCCAAACATGACTAAGGTAAGGCAAAAACATTCAGATCCACATCACCATAGTGGAGGCAACTACCATGGCAACCGAACCAATTCACACAACATCCCAAGCAACTGGAACCCCTGGTCATGAAATGACACTCATCCTTGAAGATTCAATCGAGCCACTACCTGTAATGCCTCCACCATCACCCCCTCAAATTGAATTCGTAAATATTATTCCTACAATCGATACCCGAGAACAACCCTTCATCTTTTGTAGCCCTTCTAGTTCAACCCTATTTTCTTCTTTTGACAACCCCCTGTATCATATTGTCATCATTACATTAGAACCCCTCATTGATCCTGTTGTAGGACATCCTGCCTCTACAAAGTCAATCATAGGACACCCAGACCTAAGATCTACTTTTCTAGGATTCCCTGTCATCAAACCTCCTTCCATGGCATTCCCACCTCCAAGCTCTTACTTTCCACCCTCCATCCCACCTTTCTTTCTAGATTGTTTCAACCCATCACCCAAACCTCATTGTCGATCCCATTTCCAACACCAACACCACAATTATTCACCACCACCTCACACACACCACCTACCATTCCATTGTATATGGTAGACACCACACTCACCTCCATGTTTGATAACATGGACATGCCACCCACAACACCTCCCCCTCCCCCCACATTTCCACCATCCCCCATTCCCCCACCACCAAATTCACCTGCACACACCTCTCTCTCAGACACAGCATCCACACTTCCTATCCCCCACTCCCTTGCATCAATGGCACTATACAAACTACATCTTCATCTATAGATAATGCATTTGACACTATGCTTCAATGTATATCACAGCTAAGTGATGGAGAAGTTTAATCTCCAAAAGACAAGCTATAATTGATTTTAGAACACCTCCATGTCAAGCATAGCTCAAAACTCTCACCAATTTTGGAAATCTTTGCCAAATTATAAACACTTAACACTTCTGTGAGCTATGGCTTCACTCATAAAAGTCTGCTTCACAAAACTCACTCATTGATTGATGAAATGATTAAAGTTTTCTATGAAACTATGAGACAACACTCTCCTAATTTTTGCATAGCTAATCCAAGTGAAAGTTCATCAAAAGAACTTGCAAAATTTCATATTTACTTGAATAAGTAAACCTATGTTTGAAATAGGCTTTCTCTACATGTGACTTCCACATATGCAACTTTAAACACTTGGTTCTCTCAATCTACAACCCATTTGATAGAGTTCTTTTAGAAATAGATAGCTTACCTTCCAAATCAGATTCTGAGTGCTCATTTGTGTAAAACTTTACACCCTACACTAAGATCTCATCAAATCTTTGACCATCGAGATTGCACCTGTTTCAAAAGTCACTCATCACTTTTACACATACAAATGTTCCTACTAACAATTCTCTCAGCCTGATTACAACTAAACTCTCAAATCTTGACCATAGATGCATCAACTATAGACTTAGACATGTACAAAAGGATTTCTCAATTGGCTAAGCACAGAAGGAGAATTTTGAGAAAAGTCGAGGTGCACTTCTTTGAAAAACTTCTATTCATCTAAATTTACATCTGATGGATAATTCTCACATTCAAACTCTCTTTCTCATGATCTAATCATCTTCTATTCATCTATTCCTCTTCTCTCCTATATGACACATCTATATACAAGTATATATAGGTGTATATATCAAGATTCATCATTGATACAAAATATCTTTGAAACTATTCACAAGGTTAATATACATGGGTTTGCAAAACATCTCTCTCTGAATCTTGTCTTCAATTTATGCTTCATCATTTGTCCTTTTCTTCATTTTTCATTCTTCAATCCTCTTTGTAATCATCAATTTATGATTTTCTTGCTCCAATAGCTCCCCCTCAATCATTAATTGTGATTACCTGGATCTTCTTTATACTTGCCATTTCTGTAAACCTCTGCAACTTAGGTCCATCCAAGCTCTTTGTTAACATATCTGCAACTTGATCTTTTGTAGGAGTATACATGATCTCTATGTCTTTGTCAATCACTTTTTCTCTCATGAAGTGATATTGAATCTCAATATGTTTGGTCTTGGCATGAAACACAGGTTTAGCTTCCAAATACAAAGAACTCATATTGTCTCCATAAATGATAGGAACACTCTTATTGATGTCAAAACTCTTCACGAGAGTTCTCAACCATATGAACTCCTTTGCAGCTTCCACCATACCTTTATACTTTTCTTTTGTAGATGATAAAGCAACTGTGTGTTACTTCTTAGAACACCAAGAAATCAATTTATCCCCCACATAACACAAATACCCATGTGTTGATCTTCTATCATCAGAATTACCTCCCCAATATGCATCACTATATATCTTGATTCTTGTATCTAATGTAAAACCATAGTACAAACCTTCTTTAAGTGTGCCTTTAATGTATCTTAGCACCCTTTGACCTACAATCCAATGTTCCTTCCTTGGACAATGCATGAATTGAGATAGAACTCCAACTACATATGATAAATCAGGCCTTATCAATGTAGCATAAATGAAGCTACCCACCAAACTCTGATAGAGCTTCATATCTTTGAATTCCTCTCCTTCATATCTACTCAATTTGTGGCCCACCTCCATTGGGGTTGATGCTATCTTGCAATCTTCCATGTTAAACTTGATTAGTAAATTCTTCAAATACCTTTCTTGAGTTACATATACTCCATGTTGAGTATATAGAATCTCCATTCCCAAGAAGTATGATAAATCTCCCAAGTCACTGATCTTGAATTCTTTTTCCATCTGCTTTTTAAGCATTTGTATGCCTTTGTCATTTGTACCTATGAGTATTATGTCATCAACATAAATACAAACATAAATAAAACCATCTTCACTTGCTTTGACTAACAAGCTACTATCTGCCTTAGATGCTTGAAAACTAAGTTCCTTTAAGAACTTTACAAGCATGATATTCCATGCCCTTGGGGCTTGCTTCAAGCCATACAAAGCTCTCTTGATCTTACACACATAATCTGGATTATGTTGATCATTGAAACCATCTGGTTGTTCCATGTAGACTTCATCTGAAATGTAACCATTTAAAAATGCAATCTTCACATCGAATTGAGAGAATTTCCAACCTTTGCAAGCACCAATAGCTATGAGATTCCTTAAGGTTATCATCTTTACAACAAGACTATATGTTTCGCCATAGTCCACACCATAAGTTTGTGCATATCCTTTCACAACAAGTCTAGATTTGTGCCTAGACACTCTTTCATCTGCAAATCTTTTTGTTTTGTAGACCCGCTTACATCCAATTACCTTCTGATTACTTGGTTTTTGTACCAAGTCCCAAGTCTCATTCTCAATGGGTGCATGATACTCTTCCTTCATAGCTTATTCCCAATTCTCCTTTCCTTTGGCTTCATCATATGTGGATGGGTCTTCTCCTGCTTTTACTATATAAGCATAATCTTTAGTTGTCAAGAAAGAGGTGTCATAACTATACCTTATAGGTTGTCTTTTGTTCCTTGATGACCTTCTGAGTTCTCCACTTCTTGAGGTTTGTGGTTCATCATATTTTGGATCAAACCTTGGCAATTCTTCATTTTCAACTATCATTCTCTTCTTCCTCAGAAATTTGAACATTTGATTTACATTTCTTCTGATTCAATGTTTCTTCAAGAGCTGCATAAGCACTATTTGTACCTGAGTACCAAGTACCTTGCTCATCAAACATGACATCCTTTGATACAAGGAATTGCTTTGTAGATGGACTCCACAACCTGTATCCCATTTGTTTATCATCATAACCAATGAACACATACTTTTGAGCTTTTGGTTCTAACTTATGTCTTAATTGAGAAGGAACATAAGCATAGGCTAAGCAACCAAATACTTTGCAATGTTCTAATGTAGGTCTCTTACCCCACCAAGCTTCATATGGTGTCATACCCTACAAAGCTTTACATGGTAGCCTATTAACCAAGTATGTGGTTGTATTTACAGCCTCAACCCACAAATAATTAGGACAATTCTTCTCTTTCATCCTTGATCTTGCAAACTTAACAAGAGTTCTATTTCTCCTTTCTACCACACCATTTTGTTGAGGAGAGTACCTATAAGTAACTTCTCTTTTGATACCTGCATTCCACAAATAATCACTGAATTCATTTGAGAAATACTCTCCCCCTCCATCTGATCTTAACCTCTTCAATTTTTGTCATGTAACCCTTTCTGCATATACATGATAGTGTTTAAATGTGCTAAACACTTCTTATTTGTCTTTGATCACATAAATAGTGATCCACCTGGTAGCATCATCAACATAAATCTCATAATACTTGGAACCGTTTATGATTGCTTCTGTATGCACCAATTCAAGTTTCTCTAAATACATGAAACCTTGCTTATTGTATGATTGCTTATGCGGCTTACCTAATTGGCATGCTTCACATCTGTGTGTCATGTGTTGACCTGCAACATTCGGTAATCCAAGCAATGAACCATTATTAATAATCTCTTTAATACCTCTTTCATTAAAGTGTCCAAGCCTCTTGTGCCAAAGATCCATCTCAGATATCTTTTGCTCTCCATATGTCAGCAAGGCATGTCCAACATTACCTTGTACCTTCAATGTGAAGATCCTTCCTTCTTTCTTCCCTGTAACAATTTGCTTATACCCTTGGTTAGGGTCTTCAACATAAACTCCATCATTAGTAAACCTCACTTCATATCCTTTTTCTACAATTTGTCCTACACTAATCAAATTCTTTGGAACTGTAGGAGCATATAGAACCTTACTCAAAAGAGTACTTCCATCTTTAGCCTTCATTGATCCAATAGACTTTACCTTACGTTTTGTATTGTCACTTATATGGACTGTATGATTGATTACCTTATTTTCCAAATCAGTCATCAAAGCAATGTTTCCACTCAGGTGATTACTACATCCTGAGTCAATGTAGAATACCTTTTGGTATTCTTTTGGAACTTCACATGTTGCATTCATAATTAGAGTCGAGTCTTCTTTCTGATCTGATGCATAGTTGTAGTAGGTTTTGTTGTAGGATTGGTTTTGGAAGCTTCTTCCACCTCTGCCTCTAAAAATTCCTCTCTGATTTCTTCCACCTATGCCTCTTTGATTGAAGTTCTGATTAAAATTACTAGTGCCTTGATTATTATGCCAACATTCATGAGCTAAATGATTGGAATTACCACATATACAACAAGCTTTGATATTATCCTTGTTGTTTCTGCCTCTTCCTCTACTTCTACCACATTCCTTCCAAAGAAACTTCTACCACCTCTACATATAAAACTTCCTCTCTGATTTCTTCCACCTCTGCCTCTTTGATTGAAGTTTTGATTAGAATTACTAGTGCCTTAATTATTATGCCAACATTCATGAGCTAAATGATTGGTCTTACCATGTATCCAACAAGCTTTGATATTATCCTTGTTGTTTCTGCCTCTTCCTCTACTTCTACCACTTCCTCTTCCTCTTCCTCTTAGGAAGTTTGCCTTCATCTTCAATTGATTGTTGCTTTCCTTTGCTAGCCTTCTTTTTATCCTTGGAATACATTGCTTGACCTCACTCTTATCAATATCCCCTTTGATATCATGCGCCAAAGTTAACATATGACCTAGTAATTGATTCAAATCAGGAGTGAGGCCTTCTTTTTGAATGTGGTAAACTATGCCCATAGTGATGCCTTCCTTGACTTAGTTGTAGTCTAGAAATGCTCCTCCAAATCATTCCATATATCATTTGCACTTTCAAGTCCTCTGATGTGAGGAAGCAAGTAATGATTCACTGAGGCTTAAGATTGCTTTAATATTCCACCTTACTAGTATGGGCTATAGCGCCTAGTGCAAAGGTTTGTATTGTATAAATAGAGTTGTGCTTGAGTGGAGCACTGGTAAAAAACAAATCACTCTGCTATACGATCACATGATCAACTGAGAGCAACCTCATACAATCATAAATAGAATTGTATGATAATGAAGATACAAAGGACAATCATAGGATAATGATAAGTGTTTATGAACACTCTAAATTGATGACATGTACAACAAAGGATCAAGATAATTGGGAAATGCCAAAATAGTGTTTATAAACACTTTAAACTATTGATATGTACGACTAAGAATGTCCCCAAAATAATGAATAGCAAAATAATGGTTATAACCACAATAAAATGAAAATGCACTATCAACACACTTACTGAGTATTCCAAGTGATAAAAAAATGATACAAGGTCTCACACAAAGGGTGGGAGGGTGGGAAAAAGGGGGTAAAGAGTGATAATAATGAAGAAGAGGTGGGAGGGTGGGCAAATGGCAAAATGAGGACCTAAAGAATAAAAGATGATGGCAGAAAGTCTTCTCCAAATGGGTAGAGAGCAACACCACCAAACTCTAGCACCACCACCAAAATGATTGCCAAATGAACCACCAAGACCTCCACCTAGCATTGTGATACCATGTAGAGAGTACACACATGGAAGAAAAATGAAAAGAAGAGTGTACTCACAAAAGAAAGAGTGTGAGAGACTCAAAGTGAGTAGACCAAGAAATGGGTAAACTCACATGGATTAGAAATGAGCTTGCCAAGAGCATGGAGTATGCTCCTCAAGCTTCTAACCAAGTACAAATGGGGGGAGAGTCCGTCCTTATATAGATTTGGGAGGGGATCTCCAAAGTACATCGGGATAATTCCCCTCAAAGGAGAATGAATACAATGGTAGAAGCAAATGGCAAGGTACCCAAATATAAAGAATGATTATTTCAAAACCCTAGAAACCACACACAATAGTGTTGCAGGTGGACACTTTGGACTTGATCATATCCATTAATCCAATCTATTTTTAGGACTTTGGTGGCCCACCCTTCACATGGATGCTCATACCTATTTGAAATGTCATGACTCTAGTCAAAGAGCTTAGTGTCCCATTAGAAATGATGAGATTCCACTAAGGCCCATGATGGGAGGACGTGCATTTTCAAATCCGGGCATAGACTTTGTAAGACCAATCAATCTCTTGCAAAAATTTATCATGTTGAGTACATCATAGTTTCCACAGACTACCAAACCAAGTGGGTAGAGGTAAAGGCCACACAAAAGAATGACACACAGACCACGGTTAGGTTCTTGTTTGAGAATGTTTTCACAAGATACATACTTCCCATATAACTAGTCAGTGATACTCGAACACATTTCTTTAATGAATTCAATGAATGTCTATTACACGAATTCATGGTAATTCAAAAGAAGTCATCCCCTTACCACCCCCAAGCAAATGGACAGGCCGAGAGTACAAAAAAGGTCTTATGAAATGTGTTAACCAAGGTAGTGGATAGTAAATGATCAGACTGAGACAAACGGTTACATCATGCTATTTAAGCATATCGAGTGGCCTACAAAATTGTCCTTAATGCAACCCCCTTTCATATGCTATTTGGCAAGAATGCAATGCTACCGTTAGATTTCTTGATTCCTACTTTGAAAATTGCACATGTGCATTAATGAATGTTCATGAGCTATCCTCAATGATACTTGATTTAGAGCACTTGGTGTTGGAGATAGACTTCTGCGGAAGCACGCGAACAGCACAAGGAAGAAGACGAAGCTTGGAGCACAACACACAAGACTGAATGTATTACTAGAGAATGTACAAAGATAAAAATGGCCCATTAGGGCAATCGGCGTATATACAAGCCGGGGGAAAAAAACCTCCTAAAGAGGGAAAAAAGTGCCCCGGCGGTCCTAGAGTGTTCACACACATCACTACCTAAATATATCAACAAATCCCCCCTGGGAGTGATGCGGTGAACAAGGAGCTGGCACTCATGTATAAGGAAGTGCTGAGCTATGTGGAAATCACTCCACAAAAGGAAGTAAGCCCAAAGCTTTGCGGAAAGCTTCAAACTTCTCCCTAGGCAGAGCCTTCGTGAAAAGGTCTGCAATGTTCTCCTGCGTGGGCACATATGCCAAGCTGATCTCCCCAGCAGAGAACCTCTCCCTGACATAGTGATAATGCACCTCAATGTGCTTAGTGCGAGCATGGAACACTGGGTTCCTCGCAACTGCCAATGCGCTCTGACTGTCAGTGAAGATGGTGGTGGCAGAAGACTGGCCAACACCCAAATCAGCCATAAGGCGTCTGAGCCACACACACTCAACAGTCGCTGTGAAAGCTTCCCTATACTCAGCCTCACAACTGGAAGTGGCCACAGTAGGCTGCTTCTTGCTCAACCAAGATATACATGAGCTACCAAGCATGAAGCAAAAACCACTGGTGGACACACGAGTGTCATAGCAACCAGCCCAATCTGAGTCAGAAAAAGCATGCAAATCTGGCGGTAGTGATCCCCCCTTGGGATAAAACAACCCAAGTAGCCGAGTACCACTCAAGTAGCGAAAGATGCGCTTAACCGCTTTCCAATGCGTGACTCCTGGGCAATGCATAAACCTGCTCATCTGTGAGACAGCAAACTGAATATCTGGCCGAGTAATGCATAAGTAAATCAAGCATCCAACAGCCTGCTGATAGAGAACAGCATCAAATGCATCTCCAGCATCATGAAGACTCAATCGTAAACCTGTCTCCATAGGAGTGGCAATAGGCTTACAGTCTTCAAGGCCAAAACGCTGCAATAATGTGTCAATATATTTCGTTTGACACAAAGCCATTCCACCATCAACATGCATAAACTGAATGCCCAAATAGTGATGCAAATGCCCCAAATCAGACATCTCAAATGAGGCATGCAAATCAGCCTTAAAATCAGCAATATTTGTCTCAATAGGACCAGTGAGCAGCATGTCATCAACATAGACAACAATGATCAGAAGCACATCATTAGCACGCTTAACATATAAGGTGCTTTCAGTTGGACTATTCTCAAAACCATGTGCAATCAGATAGGCATGTATCTTCTCATACCAAGCACGTGGTGCTTGCTTTAAACCATATAATGCCTTCTTTAACCTGCAAACCTGGTTTTCATGCCCTTTCTGCACAAAGCCACGGGGCTGAAAAACATACACTTCTTCATGCAAGTCACCATTCAGAAATGCTGTTTTAATGTCCAACTGATGTACATTCCAACCATGATGGGCTGCAAGTGCACAAATGCTGCGAACAGTAGTCATACGGCATGTAGGTGCAAAGGTCTCATCAAAATCAATGCCTCTTTCCTGCGCATAACCCTTTGCAACAAGCCTAGCCTTATACCTGCCAACTGTACCATCAGGTTTACGCTTCAGCTTGTATACCCACTTAGTGCCAATGGCCTTCTTGCCAAGAGGCAAGTCACATAAAGACCATGTACCATTCTTCATTATAGCATCATATTCAGATTGCATAGCAGCCATCCAATTTTCTGAATTTTGTGCTTCATCAAAAGAAACAGGCTCATTCTCATCACAGAGACTAGATGCAGCCATAGCATAGCAATCTGATGCAAAGGAGGTACTATGAGAGCCTGAACGAGTACGATATGACAAAGGTGCATCTAATTTGCTGTCACGCAAAGTTTGCACCAGCCATTTTGGCATAGTTTTTGCCTGTTCAATATCAGCTCTCTCATCAACAAGTGCATCATGTAAATCTGCATCAGAAATGGAATGATCTGCATCATCATATGAAACCTGCAAAGGCTGAGAAGTTGCCTCATTAGGACCAGCGCTAGCCTGTCCACCTGTAAAAAGAGGCATCAAAGTATCATACATGTCTTTGGAGCTAACAGATGTCTCCTTAGTACATGAAAGCAATGGCTGAATAGCATCTTCCACAAAGACAACATCACGGCTAACCAGAATGCGTTTAGTCTGTGGATGATACAGACGATAGCCTTTACTTTCAGAACTGTACCCAACAAAAATACATTTTACTGCCTTATCATCCAATTTTCTGCGATGTTGTTCAGGCACTAATGCATATGCCAAACAACCAAAAACACGCAGATGAGCAACAGATGGCTTGCGGTCATGCCAAGCCTCATATGGAGTGATAGACTGCAATGCTTTGGTGGGACACCTGTTCAGTACATATGCTGCACACATGACAGCCTCAAGCCAGAAACTATGTGGTAAAGCCTGACTTTTGACCATGCACCTCGCCATCTCCATGAGTGACCTGTTCTTTCGTTTAGCAACTCCATTCTGTTGAGGTGTATACGGCACTTTACACTGGTGTTTTATCCCACGTTCAGCCAGAAATGCATTAAAATCTGAAGACATATATTCCCCCCCTCGATCAGAACGGAGGGTGCCCATTTTACATGCTGACAAATTTTCAGCCAAAACCAAAAACTGTTTGAAGCACATGAACACTTCGGACTTTGCTTTGAGTGGATATACCCATGCATGCCTGGAAAAATCATCAATGAAAGTCACGAAGTAAAGGTAATTTCCAAAAGAGGGTGTCTGCATAGGACCACAGACACCACTATGTACAAGCTGCAATTTCTGCATAGCCTGAACTGAACCATCTTTTGGAAAGGAAGAACGCTGCATTTTGCCCAAAATACAGCCTTCACAAACATGTTTTCCAGGTGCCTCAAGTTTGGGCAAAGAGGACACCATTTCAGATTTCTGCAGGCGTAACAAACTAGCAAAATTCAGATGACCAAACCGTGCATGCCAAAGCTTTGCATCTGACATAGCCTGAGAATCATGAACTGCACATGCCGAATCATTCACAGATCTTTCATAGTCTATGAGCTTATACAGCCCACGACATAAAATGCCAGAAGCAATAATCACATCGCCATTGGAGAGATCATGGACTGTACACCTATCATCAACGAATTTCACAACCAAGCCAATCTTGGCTAATGCAGAAACTGATAACAGGTTCTTTTTGATCCCTGGCACAAATAAAGCATCTGACAAAGTGAAAGAACTACCATCAGCAGTAGTCAGAATGATCTTACCAACTCCCATAACAGGATAAGAGGAGTTATTGGCGCATGTGACAGTATTCCCTGTAGGGGCAGGCTCGAGTGAAGAGAAGAAACTGCGCTGCGAGGTAATATGTTTGGTCGCCCCACTATCAAAGTACCAAACATCTGAGTCTACTACAGACATGCACTGATCATGAGAAGATGGGTCAAAACTGCAGACAGTAGTAAACGCCCATTCTTCTTCCTGCACAAGATTTGCAGACTCTGTTTTTGGTGTAGAGGCCTCTGCAACAACCATTCCAGCCTCTTTCTTCTTTGCCTCTTTAGCAGCCAGTTTTGGACAGTTCTTTATAATATGATCATTTCCTTTACAGTACTTGCAGAACAATTTCTGCTTTTCTGATTTCTTTTCATTTTTATCTTGGTTCTTCAATTGTGCAGCATTTGCAGATTTCTGCTTACTAGTAGAAGAGCTCCATTTTCCTTTGCCCTTCTGACTAGCCAGGAAAGCTTGATCTGCAACACGCATAATGGACCTGTTCTGCCTGGACTGATCTTCCTGCAACAGAACAGAGACTAATTCCTCAAATGACAAGGCATTTGGATTGCCTTTCATCATCAACCGAAGAGTAGAGGCAAAACTCTGATATGAATCAGGAAGACCATTCAGAACGGTCTGCACAAGTGAGCTATCTGGTATAACCTCATCAGCAGAAATCAATTGTTCCTTCAGGTCTTTGATCTTTGTAAGAAAATTGTCCATAGAATCACCTTCATTCATGTGCTCACTCTCCAACTGTTTTCGGAGGTAAGCAACACGAGCCTCATTCCTAGCCTGGTACAAAGTGGTAAGTGTATCCCAAGCATCCTTTGCTGTTCTGCAAGAGCGAATGTGAGGAATAATGGCACGTTTGACAGACAAGGCTATCAATGCATGTGCCTGGACATCTCTGCCATCCCAACGAATCTGCTCTGCAGTAGGTGCAACAGAAACAGCAGCACGAACAGGAATCTGCGGAATATCATCTTCGACACCATCTTCATCAGCTCCAACACCTGTATTTGCAGTACCTATCGTTACAGGTGTAACAGGACGTCTTTCAACACCCTGCACAATGTTCCACAATCCTTTTGCAACCAGTACATGTCGCATCATATAAGCCCATAATGGGTAGTTGGTACCATCCAACTTATCCTCAACAGCCAACATACGGAATACATCACTGCTTTCAGCCATGGCCGGTGACTAAAATACCTTGATGCAGAAAATTGACTGTATCTCAAAAAGTTGAACAGAACTGCCCAGACGAGTTCTGCTAGACCTGTAGCAGACTTCGAGACGCTTAAACTGGCGAACAGAAACTGGTATATACCTTTGGCACAAAAGGTCGAAATAGCCTGCACAAGCACTGCGATAGTGCGTTCGGAGGCCGAAACGAGCTCAGATCGCGATTTCGGCAAACACCCTGAGTATGCTCACCAAATTTCGTGCGAATCTGAGACTGCAAACGGAGGAGTGTCGATGGCGCCCTAGAAGAAGCGACGACCTGCTCTGATACCAATTGTTGGAGATAGACTTCTGCGGAAGCACGCGAACAGCATAAGGAAGAAGACGAAGCTTGGAGCACAACACACAAGACTGAATGTATTACTAGAGAATGTACAAAGATAAAAATGGCCCATTAGGGCAATCGGCGTATATACAAGCCGGGGGAAAAAAACCTCCTAAAGAGGGAAAAAAGTGCCCCGGCGGTCCTAGAGTGTTCACACACATCACTACCTAAATATATCAACAAAGAGAGATCAGATTGCGAGCAATGGCATATATATATATATATATATATATATATATATATATATATATATATATATATATATATATATATATATATATATATATATATATATATATATATGTGTGTGTGTGTGTGTGTGTGTGTGTGTATGTGTGTGTGTATGTATGTATGTATGTATGTATGTATGTATGCATGCATGCATGCATGCATGTATGTATGTATGTATGTATGTATGTATGTATGTACGTACATATGTACGTATGTATGTATGTATGTATGTATGTATCTATATATATATATATATATATATATATATATATATATATATATATATATATATATATATGCAGCAATAAGGGACATAAAGCTTACTTCAATACACATGTAAAAGACAAGGGCTTAAAATTCAGTGACTTGGTACTAGTATACAAACTCAAACAACATGCCCCTAAGCTAGAAAATGTGATTATGGACCTATGATAAATAATCAAATTTCCACAAGTGGTGTGGTACAATTAGCAACCTAGAAGGAGAATTGATGCCCGATTATATTAGTAATTGTAGAATAGACCTCTATCAGGAGCCTCTCATGGAATAATCCTAACATCATGGATCAAAGACTGTTCTTTTGGGTTGAGCTAGGATAGGGAACTACAACTAAAACAATCAGAGCTCGGCTTGAATCTAGAACAACTACATGTGACATTTGACAATCTCATTGTCTAAGCATGGGATTACAAGTAGCTTCAATGGAGGCATATCTTGTAGGCATGGGAGTCATAGAAACTTCATGTTTAGGAGAAGCAAAAATGCCAATTCTTCTACAAGAGCTCCCCCTAACCATCAAGATCATAGTATGCCATGATGATGATATAACTTAATCTCTAGTATTGGATCAAGACTGAAGTTACGATCACACTATTGAATTGAACCTCAGGAAATGAATCCTATAGGTTTGGATCCAAAAGCAATGCCTCAAGATTGAACCTTCTTGTGTCTAGTCCACACAAAGTCCATGTGTCCCTGCAAAAATAGAACATTGTGACTCAAACCCATCACATCACATGAGGTATGTGTTGGAGCCCCCATCTTTCCCAAAAGAGTGTAATCTTGTTACGATGGATCAACCATCCTCCTCTTATTGGATGCAACCCAGAAGTATAATGCAATGAGGGAGCAACAATCAAGAATCAAGCCTCCATAGATGGAAAGAATACCCAAATCAATGCGACTATGGGTCAAGAATGGAGAATGCCCCACCACCTATTCTTGGTTCTCCACCAACAAGACGATGGAAAACTCTGTGAATAACCAAAGATGGTGCCACAAATTGACCAAGGACGTAGCAAATATGGACTTGAAAGTAGCTTTTGAAGGCACAACCCAACATTTCTCACATCTGGGTGCCAAAAGCTAGCTTATAGGTTCTAGTCCAACCTCACCGCTCAACTTCACTAGAAAACCATAGGTTCAATTATTATGCCCAAACTTGATATAAATCTATGCAGCCTCAATTGCAATAACTCTATCCTAATCTACCCTACATTGTATACAAATGAATACCTAAGTGAACCCCAAATCCACCCCTTACTTCTATTAGGCCATCTCACTCACATGTATGCACACAAATTCACTATCCAATTAATGACCCCAAGATTCTCTTGAATAGTGACCAATCTTTTGAACTTCCATGTAAATCCATGAGAAAATTACAAATATATAATCCTTGTAATATTCATATTAAAGACTTGTATTGCAACCCTAGATGAGCTTCCCATTGACCAGTTGCACCATGTTGAGATCATGCATTCCCCCTAGTATGCATCTAGAAAATAGACTTGTATAGAGCCCAATTACATAGTCACTAATAGGAGCTAAGTAAGGAAAATCATGTCAGTATTGGAAAGGGACCATAGTCTTTCCATATTGGGATCTTGTGTCTCTTACAATATTAGCATGTAATTTTCCTTGTCTTAAGCAGAGTAATTAGCATCTTATAACACAAACAATGATAGCAACTAGACCTAACTCCATGTTCGTCGACTATATAATAATTCCCATAGAGGGCAACCCTTTACTCCCCCCACTAGAGTTTATAGATTTTCAAGGTGAATTACCCATTGGTGACCCTGCTATCAATCATACCAATTGCGTCCACACCAAGTCTCATAGGTTCTAGGGCCTAGTAGGCCCTCTAGTTGATGCCAAGTACATATGAGCATCCAAGCTAGAATTTGACCATCGATAGGTTCAATTTTAGTTTTTTCTGATAGAAATTTCAAGCTTTACAAAATCCTGATGAATTGTGCCCCATATGGGAAAAATCAGGACTCAACAAGTACTTTGTAGCTCCCTTTCCCAAACTCAACTTTTATCACATTTATTTCTTGATTCATACATTGTAGGAATGAATCAAAAAGGACATGATACATTTGTATTACCTTTGCTTTTACCTGATCAACCACTAAAAATGTTCCATCTCACACACAAGCTTGTTATAGTAGCACTAAAGATGTTTGGAAACCCTTCTCAGAGCAGTTAACCCACCCATCACCTCAACATCTTCACCCATCACTCCTCCACCACCACCTATTCCACCTACAATAGCTCCTCCACTACCACCCATCCAAACCCTATTTCCAATTTTCCTATCTTGCCCAGGATATTCTTCAACATCACAAGTTGCTTCGTCTTTTTTAATTTTTTGCAATGTATATAACCCCTTTGCCCCATTCCCTCCCCCCTTACCTATAACACCATCTTTTATCACACCAGTGCACACCACTCTTCCACTTTTCACAATCTCCACCATGTAGCAACTCAATACCAAACCCATCAATATTTCCCCCAAGTTCAGTCGTAACATGGGACTTTTGCGAAAACATCTTACAGCCACAAGAGAAGAAAACAAATAGCTACAATGCTAAAATGAAGAGAACCTTGATGCAACTATGGATATGACCAACAAAAGCTCTTGTTGGCCCCATCAAATTTCAAGTCATCCCATCAAATTCAATCAAAATCATATCGAAAGATTACACCACATTATTAGAGGAACATGATAAACTTTTAAAGGGACTACTAGCCCTCAAAGCCTCTCCAAGGCCTCATGAACTAGCACTCCCTCCACCAACTAACTCCATTGTACATGACACACCCGAAGTACTCAATGAATTGAAAGATCTTCAAAAGCAAGTTGTAGAGATGTCCCATCATATTCAAGAATATGAAATCACTCTCAGTATGGCACAAAAATTCCCTTTGAGCTCTTCTCATCTCCATGAAGTAGAAGAGATGTTCTAGATACCAATCAACCTAGTTTATGAGGAAGAGTATGAGCCACAACCTGCTATCAGAGGACATGTTATCAAAGAAGGTCAAGCAAAACCCACTCTGCTAGGGTGGAAGTGCAACAAGCATCCTTGGCACTTTTTGAGGAGACAATTTTGAAATCATATTATTTTCAACATATGGTCTCGAGACACACCATAGTGATGGATGAACTATAATATTACCCTATTGTGTGTAATTAGGTGAATGCAATGTAGAAATAGAATGGATTGTAGAGAATGTACCCATTTTTACAACACAAATTGAGTTAGAAGACCTACTAATGGTGGTAAGGAGTACCATTTCCAACCAAACTAGCGAGCACAACTACTAAAATATTATCTAGAAATGTTACAAATATGGATTAAGACCCCAATGCATATCATCTCTAACCATGTTATGGCCCAGTCCCCAGCCACCCCAGTTGGAAATTTGTCAAATGCATATTTTTGGCCATTTCTACAATATCCAAAATGTCAAGACCATTGGATTCTTTGTAGCTAGTGAGAGTTTCCCATTTGATTTTGTGAACACCCCTCTTGTTGGGATCACCAATCTAGAGAAAACTTCTACAAATTCTTTCAAACTTAGATAGTTCTTTTTCTTTCAGTCTCCAACACCCAAAAAAATAATCGACATGAGGAGGAATGTCTTGACCAACATTGCATGCCCGACCAATTTGATATGCATTCCCTTCAAGTATCCAAGTTTGTTGTCGAGCTTCACAAGAAACTAGTTCCACAGTTGAACCATCGAAACAACAAAACCCATTGATATATACAATAGACAAAAGATTTGACCACTTGGAATCTCCCTACAATATTGGTTGTTGGATCTTCCTCTTGATGACCTACTATGTTGTTTTTGTTAGATATGCTCAATACTCCACCCTCATGTGACCACAAATGATCCATGGTGCTCTAAGTTGTAAGGCCCCCATTATGAGGAGAAGCCATTATGAGAGCCCAGACATTTGTGGAACCCTAACTTCCAAGTTAGATGAGGTCTATGTGTGACCGTTGATGGTTGTAGATGATCTTTGTGAGCCTAGCCGTTAGGTTAGGTAGGGCATAAACTTCCAGGCCATTGGGTTGCCCTTTAAGGTGAAAATAAAGGCCGTGTGGGATCGTGCAATTTCCCCATAGAACCTTAATGGGGTGAGTGCAGAGGGGGGCTTGCCCCCTTCTGCAGGGTCCAGAGGGCCTATCCCCCCGGCTCGTAGGGCCGAGACTGTAGGACTTCTGGTCATGGAGATATTTTCATAGATCCTATATTTTATCGACTATTTTGTATCTCCCAACTATGTTTATCTATACTGAACGCCTTGTAAAAGCTATATAAGCACAGCCCAGGTTGAGCTTCATATAGCATTGCGCACTAGTAAGCCCTTCATCTAGAGTTTGTCTAGATCGCCATCTAAGCTCCACATTGGGAGCGCACGGGTGGACAACACCATCATTGTAATTGCATTACGCTCGGCAATCTAACAATTTGAGTTCTCTATCTCGCAGTTTGCGTCTATCTGTGTCTGCGTTTTTTCTCTCAACTTTGTCTACAGGTCTATTCCGTTTTGCTATTATTTTCTAACATGGTATTAGAGCTTAGGAGGCTCTGAGTGGTGCAGAAGCAGAAACGCAGAGGTTGCAAAGGTCTGAACAACAAAAGAGAGGAGATGTCAAGCGGCATGTCATCATCTACGACTGGGACTCAAGGTGGTTCATCAACAAGTGTAGATGGTGCACAAGCAGGAGGAGAAATGATGTTGGTCATCCCAACATTGCGGATACAATCACCAACCTTCACAGAAGGTAAACTTGATGGTACCAACTACACCCTGTTGAAGTTCAAGATCACATCTATTCTTGATTCGTATGAGCTTTTGGAGACTGTTCTTGGGACTGATCATGAGCCCCAAGAAAGGCATGATCCAAACAATCCTGGGCGAATGATTCCTCTTGATGTTGATCTTCTACGTGCTTGGAAACGTAGAAATGTAGATGTACTATGTGCTCTAGTTACAAGTACTTCTGATAGTGTTCTGACTCTCATTCAGCATACTACGAACGCATGTGAAGCATGGAACATATTGAGAAATCAATATGAAACTCGTAATCAGACACAGATTCAGAACTTGGAGAATCAGCTTGCAGCATAATGGTTTGTTGATGGGGAGATTGCAGAGGTGTTTATCACTTGCATAAAGAATCTATGAGATCAAATGGCGGGAGTAGGTGTTCAAAAGTCAAGTGAGGAGCTAGCTCATCGTTGTCTTCGAATCTGTCCACCTAAGTTTGATGGTTTGGTAACTGTTCTTAACACTCAAATCAGACCTCAACCACTAACTTTTGAAGAATTTAGTGCCTTACTCATGGAGGAGGAGCTCTGGCTCAAGGCAAGGAGTGGTGGTAGCAAAGGAGATGATGCATTCACAGCAAATGCCAAAGGAGGCAAAATAGACTCTTCAAAAGATGGAGACAAAAAGAAGAACGATAAAAAGAAGTTCAAGGGAGAGTGTTTCCACTGCAAGAAGAAAGGACACAGAATCCAACAGTGCCGCATCAAGAAGGCAGAATAGAAGAGTGGCTCTTCAAAAGGTGGCAAGGGCAAGGAGTCTGCCAACACAACAAAAATAGAGCTTGAGTTATTTGTTAAAATAGAGGAGGTGTGCTCCTTGACTAAAGATTCAGGAACAGATGACTCATGGGTGTTGGACAGTGGTGCATCTCGTCACATGAGGAGTAGAAAAGACCTTTACAGTTCCTTACATCCTCAAAAGGAACCCATCACAGTAAAGGTAGGGAACAATGCAAGATGTCCTGTAGAGGGCGAAGGTACAGTTTCTTTCATTAACTCTAATGGTGATATCAGAAAGCTTTCAAATGTGTTGTATGTTCCACAAATAAAATGAAATCTACTTTCAGTAGCTTTTATAACTGATCAAGGTCATCAAGTATCTTTCAGTAAGATAGGAGCTAAGATTATGGACAGTAACAAAAACATTATTGGAACTGGCATAAGGAGGAACAACCTGTATGAGTTGTGTACTCTTATAGTCACTACAAACATGGGCACAAGTAAGCTATGGCATGAGAGATTTGGCCACATTGGATACCCTGTACTGAAGGAGATGCATCATAGAGGTATGGTTGCACACCTACCATCGATTGTAGAAATTAAGGAACCATGTGAAGCTTGCATGATGGGAAAGCAACAGAGAAAGGTGTTTCCACAAGAAAGCAAGAACAGGGCAAGCTATCCTCTAGAGTTGGTGCATGCTGACTTGTGCGGAAAAATGCCTACACAGGCCTTGGGCGGATCTTCCTACTTCATGTCACTTGTCGACGACTATAGCAGGAAGATGTGGGTGTACTTCCTTCGCCACAAGGCTCAAGCTTTTGGTAAGTTTAAAGAATGGCTTCAGCTTGTTGAAACTAAAACAGGGAAGCAGATGAAGAAATTCAAGACAGACGGTGGTGGTGCATTCACATCAACAGAGTTTGAAGATTTCTACAAGAGTAAGGGAATCAAGCATCAACTCATAGTGGCACATAGTCCTCAACAGAACGCTGTTGTAGAACGTTGGAATCGAACCATCATGGAGATGGCAAGGTGCATGTTGAAAGGAAAGGGTTTGCCTAATCAATTTTGGGTAGAGGCTATCAACAATGTTGTCTACATCTTGAATCGAAGCTACAGCAAGGCACTTGATGGAAAGACTCCACAAGAAGCCTACACTGGTAAAAAGCCTTTTGTTTCCCATTTCAAAGTATTTGGAAGTGAATGTTATGTACATGTTCCAGATAGGGAGAGAAACAAGCTTCAACCAAAAAGCATCAAATGTATCTTCCTAGGGTACAACAAAGATAAGAAGACTTATAAGCTTTATGACCCTGAGGCTAAGAAGATCATGGTGAGTCGTGATGTGGTGTTTAAGGAGGAGCAGCCACATGCAGAGGAGGAGGAAAAGAGAGCTTCCACTTTATCATTAGGCGAAGGGGCAATCCACTATGAACTTGGCCCAAGAGCTATCCCTTCTACACAAGAGAAGGAAGCATCATCTTCAGATGATGAGTCTGAAAGTCACCAACCTGCTGACACCCAAGTGGAAAAGCCATTGCCATGTTGGTTGAGGCAGCTCTATGATTTTGCAAACCCCATCCCACAATCACTAGAACAGGTTGCAGATGGACCGAGGCGATCACAAAGAATAGAGAAACATAGACGGGCAAGCGCCCATATTGTAAACACAACCTTGATGGCTGATCTCTGAAAGGAACCAACCAATGTGGAAGAGGCACTCCATGATCCAAATTGGAGGGCTACCATGCAAATAGAATACAAAAATATCATGAAGAATGGAACTTGGGAGCTAGTGGATTGACCCCCTAAGTTGTACTCTATGTATATGACCTTGTGATTACAGGAAATGATGATGCTCTTCTTCAACAAACAAAAGATGCCCTAAGTTCAAAATTTGAAATGACAGACTTGGGCTTAATGCATTATTTCTTAGGTCTTGGAGTTTGGCAGGAACCACGGAAGATTTTCATCTCTCAACAAAAGTATGCAAGGCAGATATTGAAGGCATTCAACATGGAGGATTGCAAGGAAATTTCTACACCTATGGAGGTCAACACAAAATTATGTATTGAAGATACTTCACCTCTAGTGGATATTGGAAGATATAGGAAATTAGTTGGAAGTCTCATCTACTTGTGCAATAGCAAACCAGACATCTCTTATGTTTTTGGAGTGGTAAGCATGTTCGCTAATAAGCCTTGCCAAACTCATTGGAAGGCAAGCATGCGGATACTCAGGCATGTGAAAGGAACCACTGATTATGGTATCCTTTATGAGGAAGGATCATCTCTAATCGGATATTGTGACTCAGATTGGGCAGGAGATATTGATACTAGAAAATCAGTTTCTAGTTATTGCTTTTCTTTAGGATCATGGATTTTCTCTTGGATTAGTAAGAAGCAACCGACTATAGCATTATCTTCTACTGAAGTTGAGTACAAAGCTGCATGCGTTGCCGCATGTGAAGCAGTATGGTTGACGAGGATCCTATGGCACATAGGAATACGAGGACATGAGGCTACAGTGTTGAAGTGTGGCAACCAAAGTTGCATGGCCATCACCAAAAATCCTGTTTTCCATGCACGTACCATAGAAATCCAGTATCACTATGTGCATGAGTTGATTGAGGACGGGGTCGTGGAGATAAGCTATTGTCCTACTGAAGAAAATGGAGCATACATCTTCACCAAGGCTCTTGGGAGAGAGCAACTTCTTTGACACTTTCCAAAGCTTGCGATTGGACCAAGGACATAGTTCACCATAGGGTGGACATTGAGGGGGGGTGTTAGATATCCTCAATACTCCACCCTCATGTGACCACAAATGATCCATGGTGCTCTAAGTTGTAAGGCCCCCATTATGAGGAGAAGCCATTATGAGAGCGCGGACATTTATGGAACCCTAACTTCCAAGTTACATGAGGTCTATGTGTGACCATTGATGGTTGTAGATGATCTTTGTGAGCCTAGTCGTTAGGTTAGGTAGGGCATAAACTTCCAGACCATTGGGTTGCCATTTAAGGTGAAAATAAAGGCCTTGTGGCATCGTGCGATTTCCCCATACAACCTTAATGGGGGGAGTGCAGAGGGGGGCTTGCCCTCTTCTGCAGGGTCCGGGGGGGCTATTCCTCTTGCCCGTAGGGCCGAGACGGTAGGACTTCTGGTCGTGGAGATATTATCAGATTGTATATTTTACTGACTATTTTGTATCTCCCGACTATGTTTATCTATACTGAACCGCCTTGTAAAAGCTATATAAGCACGACCCAGGCTGAGCTGCATATAGCATTGCGCACTAGTAAGCCTTTCATCTAGAGTCTGTCTAGATCGCCATCTAAGCTCCACATTGGGAGCGCACGGGTGGACAGCACCATCATTGTAACTGCATTACACTCGGCAATCTGAGAATTTGAGTTCTCTATCTCTCAGTCTGTGTCTATCTGTGTCTGCGTTTTTTCTCTCAACTTTGTCTACAGGTCTATTCCGTTGTGTTGTTATTTTCTTACAGTTTTGTCTAGAGAATAACTCACATGAATAGCGAGATGGAGACCCACTTGTCAATGAATGCATGAGAGATTACTTTATTTTTACCTCCCAACCACACAACTAGAAATTATTCCTCTCTCTCTCTCCATGCAACAACACATGTGGTTAGATGCATGAGTGCCACATGGCCTCATGCTCCTAATATGGCTAAGAGTTGATTCCTATCCTTAGTCATAGAACATTTTTCTTCCCCTTAAAAATCATTTTGTCCTCAAAATGATGTTGGATAATTGAGAAAGAGAAAGAATATTATAGGTTCTCCCACTGAACCCCATGTACCTAGTGTACATGGTCATCTCTCTGTAATGTTTCCTCGTAACCTTCCCTTAAGAAGACTCTTGTGAAGTCCTCATAAAGTTGGGAAATCTTCTTTGAAGTGTACTAATTTGCTCCCATGTAGCAATATCCTCTGAACTATCTTTCCACTTTACTAGGCACTCTTTATATAAGTGACTTCTCATCTGTGTTTCTCGAGTATGTAGTATGTTCTCAGGATCATGTGGAACAGATTGAATAGAAATAGGTTTTATTACCTCACTATCTGGAATGAGGTTGTCAGATTCACCCAATCTTTTCTTAATCCTGCTAACATGAAAGACTAGATGGATCTTACTAGTCTTTGGAAGTTGGAGTTGATAAGCCATCTCACCTATTCTCTTAAATATTGGGAATGGTCCACAATACCTAGGAGACAATTTTGGACAAGGTCCTTTCTTCATGGTTTTAGATCTAGAGGGAACTCTAACATAGACTTTCTCCCCCACCTCAAAGTTGATTTCTCTTTTTTGAGGGTCAAAATAGGCTTTAGCTTTGTCTTGATCTCTCCTAATGATGTGCTTAGCAAGCCTAAGCATATTCATCTCTTCCAAGAAACCCTTTGCAGCCTCAACTTTCTCATGTTGTAGTTCTACTCCATAAGGAGCTCTTGATTGAAACCTATACATAATCATAAATGGACTATGCCGAGTGGAAAGTGCTTGGCACTATTATATGCAAATTCTACTATAGATAAGTACTCTTCCCAATTATTTTGCCTTTCATTCACATATGCTCGAAACATATCTTATAGGATTTGGTTAACCCTCTCTATTTTCCCATCTGATTATGGATGCTTGGCCATACTCATGCTGAGTTTAATATCCAACCTCTTCAAAAGTGGTTATAAACTTCCTATCCCAATCCAAAACAATGTTTAAAGGAAGACCATATACTCGTTACAAGCTCTCGAAAAATAACCTAGCCAACTCATGTGTCTTCACTGTACTATGTGTTGGAATAAACTTAGTCATTTTGGTTAACCTATCCATGATTATCCAAACTGTGCCATGCCCTCTCTCTATCTTAGGTAATCCTACTATGAGATCCATGGAGATAATCTCCCACTTCCCATTGGAAACATCCAATGAGTGGAGTAGTCCTCCAATCCTCGACCTCTCAACTTTATTGACATGTCATTTAGTGCACTTAAGCACATACTCTAGGATGTCCTTATGAAGTTCAAGTGAGTAAAAATACCTCTTAACAAGATCATAAGTCTTGTTAACTCTTGGGTGTCCCACACTAGGTGTGTCATGACACTCATACAATATGTGCCATCTCATCTCAAAATCACATACACTAGCTTTAGTGCACTTAAGCACATACTCTAGGATGTCCTTATGAAGTTCAAGCGAGTAAAAATACCTCTTAACAAGATCATAAGTCTTGTTAACTCTTGGGTGTCCACACTAGGGTGTCATGACACTCATACAATATGTGCCATCTCATCTTAGAATCTCTAGGGAAACACATCCTACCTTTATACAAAAGATATCCATCATGGATACTATAATTCTTCCACTTAAACCCTTATTGAGAACCTATCGATACTCCATCCTTATTGAAAATCTGTATATCTAGATCCCCTTTTTCAATGGTTTCCCAAGTTTCAGCATCTATAGAATCAAACCTACATTTCCCTCGAATGGATTCAAGTAAATCACTGGTGATTTGAGTAAAATTCATTCCATTGAGCATGGGCATGCGGCTAAATGAATCAGCCACCATGTTAAACTTTCCCTTCATATACCTAAGCTCATAGTCAAACTCTTGAAGGGTCTTTGCCCATCAGGCCTTATGACCTTAAAGGTATGTTTTGCTCTCTTGACCAAACACTCTTGTAACTTTGACACTATATAAATAATGACATCACTTCTTCAAAGCATGGACAATTGCATACAAATCCTTCTCATAGATAGAGTAATTCTTTTTAGCAGGTTCTAGTTTTTTTGCTTTCAAAAGCCAATGGTCGACCATCCTAAACTAAAAGCACTCCTACAACAAAATCACTCGCATCAGTTTCAACAACAAATGGTCAATTGGAAACTGCTATCTATAATATTTGAGTTGTAACGATTATTGGTTTACTTCTCCATACTTTGTTTTTGTTCATCTCCCTAGTGAAAGGCTTTTCCTTCCTCTTTAAGTTGTTCCATTATCAAAACAACAAGCTTGGCATAACTCTTTATGAATCTTCAATAGAATTCAGATAAACCAAGGAAGATCCATAGTTCTTCTAGTTTCTAGGATGCGGACATTCCATAATACCTCACACCTTTTCATAATCCATCTAAATTCCAATTTTGGAGATGATATTTCAAAGTTATCTAACCTCAAGTTTAAAAAATTCACACTTTGTTTCCTTTGCAAAGAGTGAATTTTCTCTTAACACTTGGAAGACCATCTACAAGTGATCCAAATGTTATTCTTCTCACTTACTATAGATAAGAATATCATCAAGAAAATCTACTGCAAACTTACTTAGGTAAGGTCCCTTCCCATGATTGAGCACCTCCAGTAGTCTCAAATTCTAGCACGTGGACATATTTAACCCTCAATTCATGCCCAAATGTCCATGCATCTTAATTTTGACCAATTCTAGGCTCACCCACGATCAAGCACTTCCCAAGTACCCATGATTGAGGGCTCCAACCTCCATGTTACCCAAGTTCCTCAAATAGGCTCTGATACCAATTGTGATCATTGAAGTCATGACCTACTGGTGAGGATTATGATGGGCTAACCACTTGCATCAAAAGCCATGGTTGAGTAGTACTTCCTAATCCTCCCTCTTAGGTTGCGGTTCAACCATCTCCTCTTGGTCATTTCTGGAGTCTAACACTCTCTGCCCCTTCTAGAGATCATCATCCTCAATGATCAATCCTTGATGTCCCCTTGAATTGATGTCCTCACCCTTGCACAATCTCTTGAACCTTCTTCTTCTCAACCTTTTTCTCTTGAACCCATTGTTTCAACCTAAGTGTCTTGAACATTGCCTTTCTGCTTCTTGGCCACACCTATGGACTTGCCTTGTTCGCAACATTGGTGTCTTGAGCCCTTATTCTCAATCCCAGTATCTTGAACCTAGTTCTCACCCATGATAGGTATCTTGGATCCTCAATCTAGTTCTTCCATTGGAAGTTCAATTTCGAGATCTTTCCAATGGTACCCTATCCATCTAAAGTCGACCTACAGACTGGGAGATATGCTAATCTTTATTGGGATCATTTCTAAAAGCCCCACCCATGCCTTCCATAAACCTTGCCCAAGCCTACTTTCTAGGCTCTCATAAAAATTGTGAGATCTTCCTCTCAATGTCTTCCTGTGTTGTTTTGGTCAGTGAATAACTCGCATGAATCTTGAGATGAAATTCCACTCTTCAATGAGTGTGTGAGAGATTAATTGCTTCTTACCTCCCAACCATACAACTAAAAACTATTACTCTCTCTCTCTCTCCATGAAACTGTTGGAGATAGACGTCTGCGGAAGCACGCAAACAGCACAAGGAAGGAGAATAAGCTTGGAGCACAACACACAATACTGAATGTATTACTAGAGAATGTACAAAGATAAGTATCCCATTAGGGCAACAGGCAGTCCTAAAGAGGGAAAAAAGTGCCCCGATGGTCCTCGAGTGTTCACACACATCACTACCTAAATATATCAACAAATCCCCCCTAGGAGTGATGCGGTGAACAAGTAGCTGGCACTCATGTATAACGAAGTGCCAAGCTATGTGGAGATCACTCCACAAAAGGAAGTAAGCCCAAAGCTTTGCGAAAACTTCAAACTTCTCCCTAGGCAGAGCCTTCGTGAAAAGGTCTGCAATGTTCTCCTGCGTGGGCACATATGCCAAGCTGATCTCCCCACCAGAGAACCTCTCCCTAATGATAATGCATCTCAATGTGCTTACTGCGAGCATGCAGCACAGGGTTCCTCGCAACTCCCAATGCGCTCTGACTGTCAATGAAGATGGTGGTGGCGGAAGATTGACCAACACCCAAATCAGCCATAAGGCGTCTGAGCCACACACACTCAACAATCGATGTGAAAGCTGCCCTATACTAAGCCTCACAACTCGAAGTGGCCACAATAGGCTTCTTCTTGCTCAACCAAGATATACATGAGCTACCAAGCATGAAGATAAAGCCACTAATGGACACATGAGTGTCATAGCAACAAGCCCAATCAGAGTCAAAAAAACCATGCAAATCTGGCGATAGTGATCCCCCCTTGGGATAAAACAACCCAAGTAGCCGAGTACCACTCAAGTAGCGAACGATGTGCTTAACCGCCTACCAATGCTTGACTCCTCGGCAATGCATAAACCTGCTCATCTGTGAGAAAACAAACTGAATATCTAGCCAAGTAATGCATAACTAAATCAAGCATCCAACAACCTGCTAATAGAGAACAACATCAAATGCATCTCCAACATCATGAAGACTCAATCGTAAACCTATCTCCATAGGAGTGGAAATAGGCTTACAGTCTTCAAGGCCAAAATGCTGAAATAATGTGTCAATATATTTTGTTTGACACAAAGCCATTCCACCATCAACTTGCATAAACTGAATGCCCAAATGGTGATGAAAATGCCCCAAATCAAACATCTCAAATGAGGCATGCAAATCAGCCTTAAAATCAGCAATATGCCTCTCATGAGGACCAGTGAGTAGCATGTCATCAACATAAACCACAATGATCAGAAGCACATCATTAGCACGCTTAACATATAAGGTGCTTTCAGTTGGACTCTTCTTAAAACCATGTGCAATCAGATAGGCATGTATCTTCTCATACCAAGCACGTGGTGCTTGCTTTAAACCATACAATGCCTTCTTTAACTTGCACACCTGGTTTTCATGCCCTTTTTGCACAAAGCCACAGGGCTGAAAAACATACACTTCTTCATGCAAGTCACCATTCAAAAATGCAGTTTTGATGTCAACCTGATGTACATTCCAACCATGATGGGCTGCAAGTGCATAAATGCTCCGAACAGTAGTCATACCACATGTAGGTGCAAAGGTCTCATCAAAATCAATGCCTCTTTCCGGTGCATAACCCTTTGCAACAAGCCTAACCTTATACCTGACAACTGTTCCATCAGGCTTATGCTTCAGCTTGTAAACCCACTTAGTGCCAATGGCCTTCTTGGCAGGAGGCAAGTCACACAAAGACCAAGTACCATTCTTCATTATAGTATCATATTCAGATTGCATACCAGCCATCCAATTTTTTGAATTTTGTGCTTCATCAAATGAAACAGGCTCATTCTCATCACAGAGACTAGATGCAGCCATAGCATAGCAATCTGATGCAAACGAGGCACTATGAGAGCCTGAACGATTACGATATGATAGAGGTGCATCTAATTCGCTGTCACACAAAGTTTGCACCAGCCATTTTGGCATAGTTTTTGCCTACTCAATATCAACTCTCTCATCAACAAGTGCATCATGTAAATCTGCATCAGAAATGGAATGATCTACATCATCACCTGAAACCTACAAAGGCTGAGAAGTTGCCTCATTAGGACTAGCACTAGACTATCCACCTGTAAAAAGAGGCAGCAAAGTATCATACATGTCTTTGGAGCTAACAAATGTCTCCTTAGTACATGAAATCAATGGGTGAATAGCATCTTCCACAAAAACAACATCACGGCTAACTAGAATGCATTTAGCCTATGGATGATACAGACGATAGCCTTTACTTTCTGAACTGTACCCAACAAAAATACATGTTACTGCTTTATCATCCAATTTTCTGTGATGTTTTTTAGGCACTAATGCATATGCCAAACAACCAAAAACATGCAGATGTGTAGCAGATGGCATATGGAGTGATAGATTGCAGTGCTTTCGTGGGACACCTATTAAGTACATATGCTGCACACATGACAACCTCAAGCCAGAAACTATACGATAAAGCCTGACTCTTGACCATACACCTCGCCATCTCCATGAGTGACCTGTTCTTTCATTCAACAACTCCATTCTATTGAGGTGTATGCCACATTATACACTGGTGTTTTATCCCATGTTCAGCCAAAAATGCATTAAAATCAAAACACATATACTCCCCCCCTCGATCAAAACGGAGGGTGCCCATTTTACATGCTGACAGATTTTCAGCCAAAATGAAAAACTGTTTGAAGCACATGAACACTTCATACTTTTCCTTCAATGGATATACCCATGCATGCCTGGAAAAATAATCGATGAAAGTCACGAAGTAAAGATAATTTCCAAAAGAAGGTGTTTGCATAGGACCACAGACATCACTATGTACAAGCTGCAATTTCTAAGTAGCCCAAACTAGACCATCTTTTGGAAAGGAGGAATGATGCATTTTTCCCAAAATAGATCCTTCACAAACATGTTTTCCCAGAGCCTCAAGTTTGGGCAAAGAGGACACCATTTCAGTTTTCTGCGAGCATAGCAAAATAGCAAAATTCAGATGATGAAAGCGTGCATGCTAAAGCTTTGCATCTGACATAGCCTGAGAATCATGTACTGCACATGCCGAATCATTTACAGATCTTTCATAGTCTATGAGCTTTACAGCCCACGACATAAAATGCAAGAAGCAATAATCACATCGCCATTTTGACAGATCATGAATTGTACACCTATCATCAACAAATTTCACAACCAAGACAATCTTGGCTAATGCAAAGACTGATAACAGATTTTTCTTGATCCCTGGCACAAACAAAGCATATGACAAAGTGAAAGAACTACCATCAGTAGTAGTCAAAATGATCTTACCAACTCCCATAATAGGATAAGAGGAGTTGTTGGCGCATGTAACAGTATTCCTTGTACGGGAAGGCTCGAGTGAAGAGAAGAAACTACGTTACGAGGTAATATGTTTGGTCGCCCCAGTGTCAAAGTACCAAACATCTGAGTCTATTGCAGACATGCACTGCTCATGAGAAGATGGGTCAAAACTGTAGATAGTAGTAAAAGCCCATCCTTCTTCCTGCATAAGATTAGCAGACTCTGTTTTTGGTGTAGAGGCCTCTGCAACAATCATTCCAGCCTCTTTCTTCTTTGCCTCTTTAGCATACTAGTTTTGGACAGTTCTCTATGATATGATCATTCCCTTTACAGTACTTGCAAAACAAATTTTGCTTTTTTGATTTCTTCTCATCTTTATCTTCCTTCTTCAAATGTGCAGCATTTGCATATTTCTGCTTACTAGTTGAAGAGCTCCATTTTCCTTTGCTCTTTTGACTAGCCAGGAAAGCTTGATCTGCAACACGCATAATGGACCTGTTCTGCCTGGACTGATCTTCCTGCAATAGAACAGAGACTAACTGCTCAAATGAAAAGGCATTTGGATTGCCTTTCATCATTAACCGAAGAGTAGAAGCAAAACTCTGATATGAATCAGGAAGAGCATTCAGAACGATCTACACAAGTGAGCTATCTGGTATAACCTCATCAACAGAAATCAATTGTTCCTTCAAGTCTTTGATCTTTGTTAGAAAATTGTCCATAGAATCACCTTCATTCATGTCCTCACTCTCCAACTGTTTTTGGAGGTAAGCAACACGAGCCTCATTCCTAGCTTGGTACAATATGGTAAGTGTATCCCAAGCATCCTTAGTTGTTCTACAAGAGCGAATGTGAGGAATAATGGCACGTTTGATAGACAAAGCTATCAATGCATGTGCCTGGGCATCTCTGCCATCCCAACGAATCTGCTCTGTAGTAGGTGCAGCAAAAATCACAACACGAACAGGAATATGTAGAATATCATCATAATAGCATCTGTAGAAGTCGGGTTTAGGCAACGGATCACTGAAATATTCTGTGAAGCCAGCTCTTGCCCAAACATGCGTTAAATCTTTTGTGTTCTGTAGTCCTTCGAATTCTCTTGAGAAGAATTGGTACTTGGTCCAAGTACGGTGATCAAACGCCAAATTGGCCTCAAAAATGAAATCTACATCTGCTAACGGTCCTGCTAGACCTTGAAACCAGTGAGAATTCCGATGAATCTTTTCAGTATAACCCCAAGGAGGGTCGTCAATCGGCATAGGTCCTGGAAATCCCTGAAATTCTCGTGGTTGAGCCGTAGGATGGGGCTCCGGTAGTAGTTCTCCAATATTGGCCATGGGTACACTGGGGCCAGCTTCTGATGGTCCTTCTGCCTACATGATGAATGATGCGAATGTGTAGTAGATCTGCTACATAAGATTAACACATTAGTATGGAAATTAAATATGATCCCATTAAAGTGAGACCGCAATCCCTTTCCATAACCGATGTGCAACCCGTGTAGCCGAGTGTTATGATGTGGTTTATGGAATGATTTCTTGCAAACTAATGCAGGTCTCTAGACACCTACATGCTTCAAATGATGCGTACATTTCTTGATGAGGTGTCATTACAAGTGATGTTGGGTTATAGTGTGTGGATTTGTACAAGGTTCAGTCGTGAGTGAGTTATTACAAGGTTGTAGATTAGTCGGGGTGGGAGTTATGTTAGACAATGGGTTAGGAGAAGACTTCTGGATACGTTTCGGTATCCACTTCCTAAGAGTTTGTGAACGGGTGATATGTTTCTTCTGAGTGACAAAAGATGGTATCGGATGTGGTGGGATTAAAGGGTGAAGAGATTTCTGAGGGTTATATATTACATGGCTTGAGGGTTGAGCTATAATACACTGCTTGGCTACCCAAATCTGTGTGGGTGTGGGTCGATTCATAAGGTACTTCTTGGCAATCCAAATTTGTCGAATGTTCGTATTCGTAGAAGAAGATCGAGAAGATGTTGAATAATGACTCAGCTTCTGCCTTGACTTCTTCTTGTCGTAGTCCTCGTTGTCGAAATTTGTCGGTGGTTTCTGTCCTTTTGGCACCCATATTTGTCTCGTGCCTCTTGCTTTGTGATGCTGATACATCTATCCTCCTTGTGTAGTTTGATATTGTCGTCGGTCTGGGTTCCTTCGTCGGGGTTGACTCCTTTGTGGTTGAGGTTGAGAGGTTGGATGGACACTCTGCTTTGGAAAAGAAGGGAGGTCCAACACTTGCGAAACTTGCCCATTAGGAAGTGAGGCATTCTGTACCACAGATCTAGGCCAGTCCGTAGTAAGTGTGGAAGGATGGGCACTATAGGGTATTTTGCCCATGTGGTTGCTGATGCAGTCCACCTCACTTGCAATGGTCCCCATTTGTCTGCTGATGTAACCCACCTGACCCATCTGTTGGGTGGTTAGCCCTTCTAGTTTGCAGGAAGCCCAAGGGAAAATCTCCTGACGTCCTTCTGATTGACAAGTGTCCCTCGCCAAGCCCGCGTGGGTTGGTGTGGACGTAACGTGACTTATCTGACCAAAGATCTTCCGGTCTTCCTTCGCATGTTGTTCATATGGTCTAGGGTTACAAACCTCAGTCAGAATGCCATTAGGGAAGTCAAGCGGTATCACTCGCTTCTGATCTAAGGTTCCAATCTGCAAGGAGCCTTGTCTAAGATTTAGGTCCATTGAGTGATCGTATAGACAATCTTGGCCAGGGATTAGGAGTTCTATCAGGTCCTCGTCATGGCACACTAGTAGCTTTGCTATCATGGTCACATCATGTATGAGGACAGGAAGGTCCACCTCACCCATGCAAGGGGTTTCCATGCCTCCTAGCGCTATGAGGTATGCCTCTATTGGCCGCATTTCTATTCCTGAGTCCTTATAGTGGGACCATCTAATCGCACTAGTCGCAGCACCTAAGTCAATTAAAGCCCTGAGCTCTTGGCAAGGGTTGCCGTGCTCTAGCCTGACTGTAATGAATGGTCTCCTGTCCACTATGCTAGGATGAGTGGTTGACTTTACTTAACACATGGCCATGGGATATCTGGGTGTTGTTTCCAGATGGTTATAATGTTCTCTCCCGAGTCCTTGTCTTCTTAGCTTCATGTGCTTAATGCGTTCTATGGCTTCTGCTTGAGCTTCTGCGCGTTATCTATTTTCTTCCTCCTTACGCTTCTTTGCCAACGTGAGTCGTCTAAGCATATCCTCAGTAAGAGGTTCTTGATATAACTTGACTCTACAGCCATTAATGTAATTAGGCATTATGTCTCCTTCTAAGGTGGCTAATTGTACTGCTCCACTTGTTGAGAGTCTATTAATGATAATAGGTCCATAACCTCACTTTTCTAATTTCCGTGCATGTTGCTTCAGCATGTATACTAGGACTAAATCTCCTTCTTTTAAGCCTTTATCTTTCACATGTGCATCAAAATATGCTTTCTGTCGCTTCTTTGCTGCGTATATTCTTGCTGCTGCTCTCAGCCTGGTTTCTCCTAATCGTTCCAAGTCCATTATTCTTGCTGATAATTCATGGTCGGTCCACTAATGTTCTTGTGCAACCTTAAGGGTCGGTATCAAGAAGTCCAAAGGAAGCACAGCATTCTCACCAAAAACCATCTGAAAGGGAGTCGCATTGAGTACGGTCTTGTAGGCCACTCGATATGCCTAAACAACGTGGTGTAACTGTTTGTCCCAATATGAACGTTTGTTGTTCATGAGTTTCGTCAGTACGTTACAAAGGATCTTGTTAGTGCTTTCAGCCTGACCATTGGCCTGAGGATGATATGGTGCGGATTTCTTGTGAAGCACCATAAAATCCTATAACAAATATTCAATGACCTGGTTTAGAAAGTGAGTTCCTTGATCGCTCACTAACTCTATAGGCAATCCATATCTTGTAAAGACATTTTCAAATAAGAATTTTGCAGTTGTATGTGCATCCTTCTTTTTTGTGGCCTTTGCCTCTACCCATTTGGTAAGATAATCTGTTGCAACAATAATGTATTCTGCATGTGTACCTTTTGCAAGGGGGTTAATGGGTCCTACAAAGTCTATACCCCACTTAGAAAATGCACGTCCTCCCATCATGGGTTTCAATGGCATTTCATCTCTACGAGTAGGAAATTGAGTTCTTTGGCACACATCACATCTCTTAACATAGGTATGTGCATCCATGTGAAGAGTGGGCCACCATAATCCTGCAAAAAGGATGGCTTTGATTATCCTATCGGGTCCAAAATGACCTCCTGCAACACCTTGGTGTGCAGTCTCTAGTACGCTCAAGTAATCTCTTTCAAGAACACATTGTCTTAAGTATCCGTCTCGTCCTCGTTTGTATAGATTATCGCCAATAAGTGAATAGTCTTGAGCTTCCTGCTCTAGACTTTGTTGTCGTGCTAAGGTCATTCCTTGAGGGAATGTGTTCGTCCTCAAGTATGTCACTAAAGGTTCACTCCAGTCTGGTGTGAGAGACATGTGATATAATGTAGCATGTTCTACTAGTGGTCTTTCACAACAAACATGGCATTCTTTACACACATGACAGCCTCAAGCCAGAAACTATATGGTAAAGCCTGACTCTTGACCATACACCTCGCCATCTCCATGAGTGACCTGTTCTTTCGTTCAACAACTCCATTCTGCTGAGGTGTATACGACATTGTACACTGGTGTTTTATCCCACGTTCAACCAGAAATGCATTAAAATCAAAAGACATATATTCTCCCCCTCAATCAGAATGGAGGGTGCCCATTTTACATGCTGACAGATTTTCAGCCAAAACCAAAAACTGTTTGAAGCACATGAACACTTCGGACTTTTCCTTCAATGGATATACCCATGCATGCCTGGAAAAATCATCGATGAAAGTCACGAAGTAAAGATAATTTCCAAAAGAAGGTGTTTGCATAGGACCACAGACATCACTATGTACAAGCTGCAATTTCTAAGTAGCCCGAACTGGACCATCTTTTAGAAAGGAGGAACGGTGCATTTTTTCCAAAACAAAGCCTTCACAAACATGTTTTCCCAGAGCCTCAAGTTTGGGCAAAGAGGACACCATTTCAATTTTCTACAGGCATAGCAAAATAGCAAAATTCAGATGACAAAAGCGTGCATGCCAAAGCTTTGCATCTGACATAGCCTGAGAATCATGTACTGCACATGCCGAATCATTTACAGATCTTTCATAGTCTATGAGCTTATACAGCCCACGACATAAAATGCCAGAAGCAATAATCACATCGCCATGTGACAGATCATGAACTGTACACCTGCCATCAACAAATTTCACAACCAAGCCAATCTTGGCTAATGCAGAGACTGATAGCAGATTTTTCTTGATCCCTAGCACAAACAAATCATATGACAAAGTGAAAGAACTACCATCAGTAGTAGTCATAATGATCTTACCAACTCCCATAACAGGATAATAGGAGTTGTTGGCGCATGTAACAGTATTCCTTGTAGGGGAAGGCTCGAGTGAAGAGAAGAAACTGTGTTACGAGGTAATATGTTTGGTCGTCCCCAGTGTCAAAGTACCAAACATCTGAGTCTACTGCAGACATGCACTGCTCATGAGAAGATGGGTCAAAACTGTAGACAGTAGTAAAAGCCCATTCTTCTTCCTTCACAAGATTAGCACACTCTGTTTTTGGTGTAGAGGCCTCTACAACAATCATTCCAGCCTCTTTCTTCTTTGCCTCTTTAGCATACCAGTTTTGGACAGTTCTCTATGATATGATCATTCCCTTTACAGTACTTGCAAAAGAATTCTGCTTTTTTTATTTCTTCTCATCTTTATCTTCCTTCTTCAAATGTGCAGCATTTGCAGATTTCTGCATACTAGTTGAAAAGCTCCATTTTCCTTTGCCCTTGTGACTAGCCAGGAAAGCTTGATCTGCAACATGCATAATGGACCTCTTTTGCCTGGACTAATCTTCCTGCAATAGAACAGAGACTAACTGCTCAAATGAAGAGGCATTTGGATTGCCTTTCATCATTAACCGAAGAGTAGAAGCAAAACTCTAATATGAATCAAGAAGAGCATTCAGAACGGTCTACACAAGTGAGCTATCTGGTATAACCTCATCAGCAGAAATCAATTGTTCCTTCAAGTCTTTGATCTTTGTTAGAAAACTTTCCATAGAATCACCTTCATTCATGTGTTCACTCTCCAACTGTTTTCGGAGGTAAGCAACACGAGCCTCATTCCTAGCTTGGTACAATGTGGTAAGTGTATCCCAAGCATGCTTAGTTGTTCTACAAGAGCAAATGTGAGGAATAATGGCACGTTTTGTTAGACAAAGCTATCAATGCATGTGCCTGGGCATCTTTGCCATCCCAACGAATCTGCTCTGTAGTAGGTGCAGCAAAAATCACAGCACGAATAGGAAAATGTAGAATATCATCATCTTTGACACCTTCTACCTCAGCTTCTGTACTTGCAGTTGTAACAGTTGCAGGTGTGATAGGATGTTTTTCAACACCTTGCACAATGTTCCACGGTCCTTTTGCAACCAATACATGTCCCGTCATATAAGCCCATAACGGGTAGTTGGTACCATCCAACTTATCCTCAACAGTCAACATACGAAACGCATCACTACTTTCAACCATGGCCAGACTAAGATACCTTGATGCAAAAACTTGACTGTATCTCAAAAAGTTGAACAGAACTGCCCAGATGAATTCTGCTAGACCTGTAGCAGACTTCGAGACGCTTATACTCGCGAACAGAAACTAGTATATACCTGTGGCACAAAAAGACGAAATAGCATGCACAAGCACTGTGATAGTGCGTTCGGAGGCTGAAACGAGCTCAGATCGTGATTTCGGCACCACAGAGCGAAGCAGTTTTGATCTCAAAAACACTCTAAGTATGCTCACCAAGCTTCGTGTGATTCTAAGATTGCAACTGGAGGAGTGTCGATGGCACCCTAGATGAAGCGACGACCTGCTCTGATATCAATTGTTCGAGATAGACATCTATGGAAGCACGCGAACAACACAAGGAAGGAGAAGAAGCTTGGAGCATGACACACAATACTGAATGTATTACTAGAGAATGTACAAAGATAAGTAGCCCATTAGGGCAATAGGTGTTGGGATAGATGGATGGATGCTCCAAGAGACTGAGTAGGTACTGCTAAACCTGCTTTGTACCAGCCCTCTTTTGCTTCAGAGTTGATAACTAGACCTCCTTAGCTTTTCAATGACATCATAAAATTTCCTATGTCCTTTGGAAATGATGTGTGCAATGATTGAATCAAAACAGATAACTTTGGAAATCACAAACTCAAGAAAACCTTCTATTTATGGCTTGATACCTGCTGAGTATTTTGCTCAGTATGACCAACACAGTAGGAATTGGAAAAATTCCTTTTAGGGGTATCTAAATAGCTTAGTAAGCTACCTATAGCAAGTGGAATGATGTAAAATGATAAATTATGCTATGAGAAATCAATTTAGCAAGTTAAGCTATACCCCCGACTTTTTAGGATTGTAGCAGAAAATGACCAGAGTTCACCTCGATGCAGATTTCTCCAAAATGGATAAATAGAATGTCTTCAAACTTTGACAGCATGTAGCTTACTTCAAGCTGAATCCAACAAGCTTTGGATCACTTAATTTGGTGAAGAATTGACCGAGATATGCCTTTGACAAGTTGACAGACTTTTGAGTAGACTAACAGAGAACTCAGAGATGGACAATATGAATGTATGTATTAATGAACATTTGTATACAACTCCATTGGCATGAATCTCATTGCCAAATGGTGTAGAGAGGTGTGGGCTTGAGTGTAGACCTCACACACACTCAAAAATCAGTAATGCTAGGCTCGGGAGTGCTCTCTCATACCTGCGACTTTTCATGTCCACTTTTATAAGAGATGACTAAAAATTTGAATTCAAATTCAAACTTTTGGCTCCCTATGATCAAGCTCCTAAATGCTTGGAGATATTCTTTCAATCAAGCAACTAATTTTCCACGAATCCTTTTGGTAGGTGATTACAAGAGATTCCAAGTCAGTTTGACTTTTACAATGAGGTAAAGTGGTAATTAACCACTAGCATATGTTCCTATGCTTCTTCAAGTATGTATAGACTTCAATGCATCCTTTGAGCCAAATGTCTAGGCTTGTACTTTACACCAACAGCTCCCCCTCAAGCCAAACATTTGGGCTTAAGTCTTCATCTTCAATCTTCAAGTATATCCTACAATCCAATCATGGATTTGAACCTGCAAAGTTTGGTTCCATCCAAAGCTTTAGTCAACAAATCTGCACATTGCATGTTGATTGATACATAGGTAAGTTGAATGTCCTTGCTTATCAATTTCTCTCTCACATAATGGTAATGGACCTCTATGTGTTTGGTCCTAGCATGGTAAATAGGATTAGTTGCAAGGTGAAGAGAACTTGTATTATCTCCAAAGATTATTGGAGACCTAGTAAACAAACCCAATTCTGTATACAAAAGCTTAATCCATATTGCTTCTTGTGTGGCATTAGCTAGTCCTCTATACTCTGCCCCTGTGGAAGACAAAGCAACAGTAGGTTGCTTCTTTGAAGACCATGAAATTGGTTTGTCACCTGCAAAAGAGATATATCCAGAAGTGCTCCTCCTATCATCCTTGCATCCTGCCCAATCTGCATCTGAATAAATTTTGATATCAATATCTAAAGTGTAAGGGAAATACAAACCATGGTTCTGTGTACCCTTGAGATACTTCAAGATTCTCTTGGCAGCCTCTAAGTGAGGTATCCTTGGCTTGTGCATAAATTGACTTAGCACACTAACTCCATATGCAATATCTATCCTTGTTAAGGTAGCATAGTTCAAGCTACCCACCATACTTTGATAACCTGTAATGTCCTTGACTTCATCACCTTCATGGGCACTTAGCTTTAGGTTTACCTCCATTGGAGTGCTTGCTACTTTAGCATCCTGCAAGTGAAACTTCTTTAACATATCTTGTACATATTTTTTCTGAGTGATATATATCCCTGAATTAGTGTAGACTAATTCAAGTCCCAAAAAATATTTCAATAGACCAAGATCATTGATCTTGAACTCCTTCATCATTTGACTTTTGATATATCTGATTCCATTGACATCATTATCTGTAATGATGATGTCATCAACATAAACACAAAGGTATATTACCTCTGAATTACTTCTCTTAATGAACAGAGAAGTATCTGCCTTGCTCATGACAAAACCTTGGTCTTGGAGGTATGTAGTTAACCTGTAATTCCATGCCCTAGGTGCCTGCTTCAATCCATATAAAGCCTTTTTTAATTTGCAAACATATGTTACCTTCTTGGGATCCTCATAGCCAGGAGGTTGTGACATATATACCTCCTGTGAAATCCATCCATTCAAGAAAGCATTCTTGACATCCAATTGGTACATATTCCAATTTTTTTATGCAGCCACACTTACCAACACTCTGATGGTTGGCATCTTGGCCACAGGTGAGAATGTCTCCTCATAGTCAATGCCTTGGGTTTGTGCAAAACCCTTGGCTACCAATCTAGCTTTGTACCTATTGATTGTGCCATCAGAATTTCTTTTAAGCTTATAGATCCATCTGGATCCTATTACCTTCATTGAGTCCTTCTTAGGTACTAACTCCCATGTGTCACTTTCTTTGAGTGCTTCAATCTCCTCATCCATAGCTTCTTTCCATTCTGATATGGTTATTGCTTCTTCATATGATCTTGGTTCTTCATTTGACAAATCTTTGGCAAGATAAACATAATGTTTAGTAACAAGAGATGTATCATACCCATATCTGATAGGTTTCTTGCCTTCTCTTTGTGATCTTCTAAATGGTTGAGTTGAGGATTCAGGTATGTCTTCAAGCTTCTTCATCTTCATTTTGCCTTTGGACTTCCATGCTTTGAATTCTTCAAGATTGATAGTGTCTTTATCATCTGAACTTGAGGCTTCATTTTGAATAGGTTCCTCCTTTGTAAGACTTGGAAATTCCTCTTCCAAATCATAGGGTAATTTGACCTTCCTGCATTCATTCTCATACCAAGAATCATTTTCATCAAAGACAACATCTCTGCTTACCATAAACCCCTTATTGATAGGATTATGAAACATGTAACCTTTTTTATTTAAATCATACCCAATAAAGATGCATTTTTCAGCCTTTGGGTCTAGCTTACCTCTTATCTGAGAAGGAATGTGTACATATGCTACACATCCAAATATTTTGCAATTGTCAAGTGAAGATCTCTTACCATGCCATGCTTCATATGGTGTCATGCCATCAAGAGACTTAGATGGTAACTTGTTTATGAGGTAAGTGGCAGTAGAAACACTCTCTGCCCATAGATAGTTAGGTAACTTTTTCTCATTAAGCATAGACCTAGCTGTCTCAACAATAAATCTATTTCTTCTCTCAGCTACCCCATTCTGTTCAGGAGAATACCTTGTGGTTATTTCTCTTTTGATGCCTTTGTCCTGCAAGAAGTACTCACCTCCTCCATCTGACCTTAGCCTCTTCAAATTTCTTCTTATCTGATTTTCAACTAATGCAAGATCTTTTTTAAAGCAATTAAATACCTCATCCTTGTGCTTCATGAACTATAATACAGTCCATCTACTATAATCATCAATGAAAGACACATAGTACCTTGATCATGAGACAGAGGGGTCTTTGCTTGGTCCCCATACATCTGTGTGTACAAGCTCTAGGTAGTCTTCATGCATGTATCCTTTCTTTGAGAATGGTAACCTGTGAGACTTCCCAAATTGACAAGCACCACACTTATAAATCATATGTTGCTTGGATACATTAGGTATCCCAAGCACACATTGGTCCCTGCACATTTGTTTCAAGGTTCTTTCTCCTATGTGCCCTAACCTTTTGTGCCAAATCTCAAGCTCTGAAAGTGTTTGATCTTTATAATTGTATAGTGCAATATTCTTTGTATCTTCCAACTCAAAAGTGAAAAGTCTACCTGATTTTTCTCCTTTAGCAATCCTCTTGAACCCATGTCTTGGATCTTCCACATATGCTCCATATTGGTTGAATCTAACCTGCAAACCTTTCTCCACAATCTGACCAACACTCATCAAATTTTTGGTAATGGTTGGTACATAGAGTACCCTGCTCAACAAATTCTGATTTCCATCACAAGTCTTAACATTTCCAACTTTAACTATAGAATGCTTTGTGTCATCACCTGTTTGGACTTGATGCTTACCTTTTGGTTCCTCAAGATCAGAGAGTAATGCTACATTGCCAGCCACATGATTTGAGCATCCTGAGTCAATGTAGAATAGGTGGTCATCATTTGTACCTGATTTTGATGTCATGTTCATGATTAGAAGAGAGTCATCTTGCTCCTCTGTATAGTTGTTGTAATCCTTCCTGGATTTGAATCCTCCTTGGTAGTTGCCATTGTAATTATTGTTGTAGTTGTTGTTGTAATTATTGTTGTAACCTTGGTGATGGTTGAATCTACCTCTTGACTGTGAGTAGCCACCTCTTTGGTATCCTCTTCCTCTCTGATTTTTGTAATTCCTGAAACACTCATCTGTAGTATGATTTGATAAACCACAAATGTTGCATGGTGAGGAGTTATAACATCTCCCCCTACCTGGCTTACCTCCTCTGCCCCTTCCTCTTGAAGATTTACCTCTCCCTGCATAGTTGGCTTGAGAGGTTGATCCTTTCATCTTCCACCTTCTTGCTCTTGCTTTTATCTTTAGACTTCTTATCAGTGTATAGGGCAGAAGAGTTATTACCTTTGGATGTGTCTCCATTTTTGTTGAGCTTTGCTTCATGAGTAAAAAATTGTCCCATGAGGGTTGTAAGATCTGGAGTGTGCATGTCCATGTAGAGATCCATGGCAGTGGTGAAGCTTTCCCATTTGTCATCAGCCTTGATCCCATTGATCACTTGCCTTACAATCTGTTCTTCTTCAATCTCTTCTCCTATGCTTGCTAACTGATCTGCTACATCTTTAATCTTGGTCACAAATTCTGAAACATCTTGCTTAGGTTGCTTCCTTAGTGTTGTGAATTCAATCCACAACTGATTTTTCCTAGCCCTTGTGTTGGAGGAGAAATATGATGACAAGGTTTCCCAAGTCTCTTGGGATGTCTTACGATTTCTAATATGTGGCAAAAGAAAATCAGATATAGAGTTGAGTAAATAAGACCTTGCCAATGCATCCTTAGCACACCATGTGCTGAGCTTTTCATGTTCTTCCTTGGTTGGTAATCCTCTTGCTTTGAATGAGGGCAATTCCTCATCTCCTGAGATGTACCCATAGAGAATCCCTCCTTGTAAGTAGGTCTTCATCCTTAGAGACCATGCTTGATAGTTGTTCCTGTCCAATTTGTCAATAAATGAAGGAAAACCATCTCCCATTTTACCTTAGTTTGCTCTGATACCACTGTTGGGATAGATGGATGGATGCTCCAAGAGACTGAGTAGGTACTGCTAAACCTGCTTTGTACCAGCCCTCTTTTGCTTCAGAGTTGATAACTAGACCTCCTTAGCTTTTCAATGACATCATAAAATGTCCTATGTCCTTTGGAAATAATGTGTGCAATGATTGAATTAAAACAGATAACTTTGGAAGTCACAAACCCAAGAAAACCTTCTATTTATGGCTTGACACCTGCTGAGTATTTTGCTCAGTATGACCAGCACAATAGGAATTGGAAAAATTCCTTTTAGGGGTATCTAATTAGCTTAGTAAGCTACCTATACCAAGTGGAATGATGTAAAATGATAAATTATGCTATGAGAAATCAATTTAGCAAGTTAAGCTATACCCCCGACTTTTTAGGACTGTAGCAGAAAATGACCAGAGTTTACCTCGAGGCAGATTTCTCCAAAATGGCTGAATAGAATGTCTTCAAACTTTTAAAGCATGTAGATTACTTCACGCTAAATCCAAAAAGCTTTGGATCACTTAATTTGGCGAAGAATTGACCGAGATATGCCCTTGACAAGATGACAGACTTTTGAGTAGACTAACAGAGAACTCAGAGATGGACAATATGAATGTATGTATTAATGAACATTTGTATACAACTCCATTGGCATGAATCTCATTGTCAAATGGTGTAGAGAGGTGTGGGCTTGAGTGTAGACCTCACACACACTCAGAAATCAGTAATGCTAGGCTCGGGAGTGCTCTCTCATACCCGCGACTTTTCATGTCCACTTTTATAAGAGATGACTAAAAATTTGAATTCAAATTCAAACTTTTGGCTCCCTATGATCAAGCTCCTAAATGCTTGGAGATATTCTTTCAATCAAGCAACTAATTTTCACGAATCCTTTTGGTAGGTGATTACAAGAGATTCCAAGTCAGTTTGACTTTTACAATGAGGTAAAGTGGTAATTAACCACTAGCATATGCTCCTATGCTTCTTCAAGTATGTATAGACTTCAATGCATCCTTTGAGCCAATGTGTAGGCTTGTACTTTACACCAACAATAGGCATATATACAAGCTAGGGGAAAAAACCTCCTAAAGAGGGAAAAAAGTGTTGCGACGGTCCTAGAGTGTTCACACACATCACTACCTAAATATATCAATAGAAACCCCACATGTGGTTAGATGCATGAGTGCCACATGGCCTCATGCTCCTAATAAGGCTAAGAGGTGATTCCCACCCTTAATCAATAACATTGGTCAGCTAGAGATTGTGGCATATGTCTGATGATAGCCTTGAAAGTAATTTTTGAGTGATTATTCTAGATCCAAAGGCTTCACAAAGTATATTAAAGAAATGCCAAAAGGTGGTGATATTGATCGAGTTGTTATGTAAGAAAGCATTCGTGTTGTCAGTGAAGAGTCTCATGAGCATTTGGTCTTGGCTTTGTAGAAGCAAAAGACCTTTGATTTGGCCCATAATTACATGATGGTTGACCAAGAAACTAAGGCCAAAAAGGGAAGTGGGGCTTGGGGGCATCCTTGTTTGATCGAGAATTTTAGTCTAATCAATTGAGAGAGTTGATCCTTAATATTAATGCAAGCAAAAGTATTTTCCATAAGCATCAAGATCATGCTAATAAAGTTAGGCATGCAACCAAGGTCTTTCAAAGATTGAATCATTATTACATATTTAATGCCTGTATGTTTGCATGCATGTAACTACATTTGCATGTATGTTATGTCCAAAGTAATATTCGAAAGTGTCAACATATATAATGTTTTGTTTTGTTGTTATCAATAGCTTTTGCACTTATTACCGTATTACACTTCCTGTTTCTATTACCGAAGGAACAAACTTGATTAAAATCATAGGGAACAAAAGAAGATAATCTTTCTCCTACAATTAACTTTAGGTATTCATGAAATGTCTCATTTTACGTTCATTTAATTAAGAAATTTCTTTGATATTGTTTTATTTCTTATTCTTAATGTAGATAATTTATGTAAATAAGCTAGTATGGACACATTATTATTTGATCATTTCCATCTGAGTAGATCCATTTCATATTAAAATAAAATATAGCAAGAAATTCATGATAGAAATATAGAGAGGGAAATAAGTACAAAAAGAATAATTTAAAGATGGAAGTAGTACATCGAAAAGTTTTTTTTTCGACTTGCTTTTTTGTTATAGGTAGTGTGAAGGATGGATAAATCTTGAAATTCTTTGATGTGATGACTTTAACAAATGAATGACAAAGATTTAAAAAGGAATAGAAGATATTGAGAGAGAAGTTGAGATTCTTTAGACAAAGACAGAATGAACGTGATAAGGAGAGAAACAAAAAGAAGGACATAGTACATGAGATACTTTTGTTCTCTAGACTCCATTGTTGTGTCATTCGAGAACTCCATTGAGAACCCAACTACTTTTCATGAGATTTATTAGTTGAAGAATGGTCTACGTTTAATGCATATGCATGCATAGAACTGAATTCTCATGTATGTTATGGCTGAAGTTCTATGGAAAGTTTCAATTTGTAAAAGAATTTTTGTAACAAACTAAGATCGTAGGACTACCACATACTAGAGAGATGACTATCCTTCCAACCTTATGCATATATATATAGCTGCTCGAATCAACGAGGATCAGAAATGTAACTTGAGCACACAAGTGCATGTGCAATCTCCACCACTCCTGTAATACATTCCACTAGAGTCCACTAGTGGTTGGTGTGATCTCCACCATTGCTTTAGCACCTTCTACTAGATTCCATTAGTGGTAGGTGTACTCGCCAACATTAACTTGAGTTAGAAGGCTCTAGTGGTTGGTATTATCTCCACCATTGCTTTAGCACCTTGCACTAGAGTCCACTAGTGGTAGGTGTACTCACCAATGTTAACTTGAGTTAGAAGGCTTTAGAGCTCTTTGGGAAAAACTATTCCCCATGCTCACCATGGGGGTTCACTCCAAGAGCTCTTTCTTCCTAACCTTCAGACTTAACCACTAGGCTAAGTGGATTTGAACTTATGCTTAAGTTTAGTCTCAAGATCTTTGGCCATGCACATGAGTGAATAAATGGTGTTCGATTTCAGGTCTGTTTGAACTAGCCAAATACTCAGATCACAGAACTACTTTATTACATTCTTCCCCCCTTGGGAAAGATTTTCATTCTTAAAAATAAATAAATAGATAAATTACACACACACACACATATATATATATATATATATATATATATATATATATATATATATATATATATATATATATATATATATATATATATATATATATATATATATAGTAATTGTTGGCATACCCCTGAGCCTCATGTTCTAACCTTGAAGAACATGTTTCATCTTTGTGGTGGGACCAAATGATTCAAATCACCATCTAGCTTTGCATTTGATAATTCATCTAAGTACAAAGTAGTGAATGAATAATAAGGGTGGATCAAAAAACAACCTTCACCAATTCATTGTTTCAATATGTGTTGTCTAGGCACTAACATTTGAAATGGGTGGATTCAAATTATTAGTCCATTTCAAGACATCATTGCTGCATGGACTTAGTAACTAAGGTGGCATTTCTATCCCTAATAATTCTTTGAGAAATCTTGATTCATTTGAATTTGATTTGGAAGTAAAACTAGAAGTTTGGTTGAATCAAACATCTAACGTAGATGTTTGTACTATGGTTCACTTCCAACCAACATTTACTTGATTTATTACCCAATTGGTGAACTACCTTGTCCTAACGGTCTTGAAAATCCTATGTCGAATGTAGGAGAAAGTTTTCCATTTACTTTCGGCCAATCTTGACCAAGTCAAAAATGAAAATTGTCCAACTTAGGACAACCTCTCAATATCTTTAGCTTTAAGTTCTTGGGATTTTTCAATCTTATGAGCAATTCCTAACTTTTATTTTCAAAAGTGTATTGAACTCTTTGAAATTCATTAGAGTTACTCTATGTAACTTGTAGCAAACTCAAATTATTAATCAACTTAGACTTAGCATCTTTTGAAGAATGATAGGTTCTTATACATAAGATCTATGAAGGATGTTTGATTTAGTTACCTCATTCTAACTGGCTAAGCTTGGTCTTTCTTGAAAGGATTTAGATACTCTATCTGAGTTGAATCCAAAAGATTTGGAAAGCAGAAAGAAAGAACTAAAAATTTGTACAACCAATTCAAACTTCTAAGATACTTAAACTTGTTGTGAGTCGAACTCTATGTGACTAATGACTTTTAACTTTGCATAGATTAGTTTCAACAAGGTATTGAAGCAGCTTATCCATCTTTAGGAGAAAGAAACTAGATTCTCATGGAGTAAAGCTAAACATCATCATCAAACCAAAAGATATTGTCATGGTAACAAAACATCAATATGTCGATCCACCAAGGTTCCATTGATGACTTTTGTTACTCAAAAGACTAATGTTTCACTTGAGACTAAGTTAATCTTTCCTTTATTTAATCTCTTTATGACTTCCTTTCTTCGGATGCAATTCTTGTGCATTACTTTAAGTCAAGAGATCATCTTTACTGAGTTACATTAGGAACTTGGTGTGTAACTTAGCCTATCTAACTTTAGCTTAAAGGATAATTTCAAACTCCTATTTCTTAAAAAAAATTATCAAATATTTTTGAATCAAAAGCACTTTATCTTGAATTTTTTTCATGATTCAAATAAGTACATGATTTGTCATATTTGAATGATAAATGAAGGTCTTAGAAGTTAATTACTTTGTGGTCATGATTTTATCCTCCTTGAATTTAAAGTTCTATTTTGAAATTTTAATTCCCTTGAGAATCCCATCTTTCTTCAAGATTCATTCTAGGACTAAAAGATACTCATCATCTCACAGTCCGATGTCCATACCATCTTTCCTACATCAATATGAGTATAAAATTTGGTGTCCCATACCATGCTATTTTATATTCAAATTGACATATGAAAGTCCAAACATATTTTATAGACTACCTTCTCACTTGAATTATTTAAAAGAATTTGAAGTTTAAGGAATTACCTCTAACTTGATTTTCTAGGTTTTGATTCCTTCAATATTGTTTCACAATCTTGTGCTTTCACCTACACTTTTTCGTGGAAACTTGAAAACCTTGTGATGGAACATCCATCCTTCTTTTCTAGGGTTTTTAAAAAAGAAACCAATTAGAATTCCAAGGTCTTAAATTTCTCAAATTCAAGTCCTATTCATTATACTCAACCAATCTGTAGTGACAAGAGATTTTCACTTCTTGTCTTCAAATTCCTTTTTTAATGAAGTGTTAAGTAGCTACCATGGGACTTTATATGAATCTTGCTATTGCTTAAGTCTAAGCATCCACCCATGCTTTTGGATTTCACCTCTAAGAAATCCTTTTAAGGATAGGAAAACTTTATGTTTTACCTTTCATAGAATTAAGTATCATCATTAGGGCTACAAAGTACATATTTAGGACAACTAACTCTTGCACACTTTCCTTTGTTTTTTACATGTTTTATTTATTTTTGTGGCTTACAACCACCTTTAAGTTTAGGGATCCCATATTCTCTAAACTTTAGCGTGCCACAAAGTTATTCTCTAGACACCTTTCTTGGCTAACATCTATGTCCTAAAAGATGTTTACTTTCCCTTCCCTAACCCATTAGTTAGGCTTAATGACTATGTCCTTGTTTCTAAAAAATACACTAGAAAACAAAACGAAGCTACCATCATGTGATAACTTCTATCTTTAGAATGTCATTCAAAAGGACATTATCATGTACTTGTCCTAACATATTTATGAACTTATTCTTGTTTTGGGAAAAGTAATGGGTCAATGGAGATCCATTCCTTGGAGCTTCTTGTATTCCCAAAAGATAAGTTCACCTTGAATATGGTAGGAAAATGGGGAGATTCATCAAATAGAACATTATACTATTTCATTTAAGTTATTGTATTTAGGAACTATCTCATTTCCTAAAGATGACTTGTCTAGGTTTACTCTTGAAGCTACAAATTTTTCAAATAAAATCACAAAGAGACTCTCTAACTAAGATGGAGAGACCTTTCAAAGTTTCCATGTTTTTTCTTGGCACCCTGCATCCTTAGTATAGGTGTAATCATGCAAATTTAACTTCAAAAATTCGTAAATCCTTCTTTTTGCATCTGTATCTTTTTCTTTGTGAGCTCATGTGTATGTTCACGGCATGTAATGTTGTTGGATGCGAGCATGGAACACAGGGTTCCTCGCAACTGCCAATGCGCTCTAACTATCAATGAAGATGGTGGTGGCAAAAGACTGACCAACACCCAAATTAGTCATAAGGCATATGAGTCACACACACTCAACAATCATTGTGAAAGCTACCTCATACTCAGCCTCACAACCGGAAGTGGCCTTAGTAGGTTGCTTCTTGCTCAGCCAACATATACATGAGCTATCAAGCATGAAGCAAAAACCATTGGTGGACACATGAGTGTCATAGCAACCAACTCAATCACTGTCAAAAAAAGCATGCAAATCTGGTGGTAGTGATCCCCCCTTGGGATAAAACAATCCAAGTATCCTAGTACCACTCAAGTAGCGAAAGATGCGCTTAACCGCCTACCAATGCTTAACACCTTGGCAATGCATAACTCATCTATGAGACAGCAAACTGAATATCTGGCCGAGTAATGCATAAGTAAATCAAGCATCCAACATCTTGCTGATAGAGAACAACATCAAATGCATCTCCAACATCATGAAGATTCAATCGTAGACATGTCTCCATATGAGTGGTAATAGGCTTACACTCTTCAAGGCCAAAAGGCTATAATAATGCGTCAATATAAATATGACACAAAGCCTTCCACCATCAACTTGCATAAACTGAATGCCCAAATAGTGATGCAAATGCCCCAAATCAGACATCTCAAATGAGGCATGCAAATCAACCTTAAAATCAGCAATATGCAAGTCATGAGGACGAGTGAGCAGCATGTCATCAACATATACCACAATGATCAAAAGCACATCATTAGCATGCTTAACATATAAGGTGCTTTTAGTTGGATTGTTGTGAAAACCATGTGCAATCAAATAGGCATGTATCTTTTCATACCAAGCACGTGATGCTTTCTTTAAACCATATAATGCCTTTTTTAACATGCACACCTGTTTTTCATGCCCTTTTTGCTCAAAGCCACAGGGCTAAAAAACATACACTTCTTCATGCAAGTCACCATTCAGAAATGCTATTTTAATGTCCAACTAGTGTACATTCCAACCATGATGAGCTGTAAGTGCACAAATGCTATGAATAGTGGTCATTCAGCAAGTAGGAGCAAAGGTTTCATCAAAATCAATGCCTCTTTTCTATGCATAACCCTTTGCAACAAGCCTATCCTTATACATGTCAACTATTCCATCAGGTTTACGCTTTAGCTTGTATACCCACTTAGTGCCAATGGCCTTCTTGCCAGGAGCCAGGTCACATAAAGACCATGTACCATTTTTCATGATAGCATCATATTCAGATTGCATTGCAGCCATACAATGTTCAAAATTTTGTGCTTCAAACGAAACAAGTTCAGTCTCATCACAGAGACTAGAGGCAGCCATAGCATAGAAATCTGATGCAAAAGAGGCACTGTGAGATATGATGATATGATAGATGTTCATCTAATTTACTATCACACAAAGTCTGCACCAACCATTTTGGCATAGTTTTTGTTTGCTCAATATCAGCTCTCTCATCAACAAGTGCATCATGTAAATCTGCATCAGAAATGGAATGATCTACATCATCACATGAAACCTGCAAAGGTTGAGAAGTTGCCTCATTAGGACCAGCACTAGATTGTCCACCTGTAAAAAGAGGGAGCAAAGTATCATACATGTCTTTGGAGCTAACAAATGTCTCCTTAGTACATGAAAGTAAGGGCTGAATAGCATCTTCCACAAAAACAACATCACGGCTAACCAAAATGCGTTTAGTCTGTGGATGATATAGATGATAGCCTTTGCTTTCAGAACTATACCCAACAAGAATACATTTTATTACTTTATCATCCAATTTTCTACAATGTTTTTCAAGAACTAATGCATATGCCAAACAACCAAAAACACGTAGATGAGCAACAGATGGCTTGCGACCATGCCAAGCCTCATATGGAGTGATAGACTATAGCGCTTTAATGGGACACCTGTTAAGTACATATGTTGCACACATGACAGCCTCAAGCCAGAAACTATGTGGTAAAGCCTGTTAGGCCGTAGAAATGTAATTGTAATTACTGGAACAATGTAATTAGAAACGACGCACAGTGAAAGGATGTAGCGTAACACTTGTAACTTTTTTATTATGAAAAGTGCGAAAGAAGAGATGCGTTGGGAAGCAAGACATTGGACTGTGGGTCTATGCGGTGCGCCTGTAGGTCGCTTCAGCGCAATTTTTACTTAAACTGGTGTCTTGAATTCTTATTGTTTTGAGTATTAAATTATTTCGGTGATGTTGTCTGTGTAATACTTTGTTGATGGGGATATAAGTTTAATTGTGGTTTCGCATCAATCGCCAATGGAGAATCAATGTTATTCTACATTGATGAGTATTATAAGTTTATCGCGGTGACATATTTCGTATACTGTTAGAAATTCTGGTGGTGAAATTGTTAATTACAAGTTTGGTGGTGGAAAAATTAGAGTAAAGTGATGAGTAACTCTACACAATGAGTATTTCTTTGGGAAAATAATCATAGGGCCTCTGTAATACAGACCCCTGACCATCCCAAGAACCCAATAATTGATTTATTTTTGATAGCCGTTAATACTAGCACCGGCCATGGGGCATGGAATAGCCAGGATGAGGGTAGATTAAGGTCGGAAGAAAGAAAGAATTTATGATATATGCCTGTAACACGTTCCGATGAATCTTATCCGAAGTACCGAAGTGAGCAGCATCCGTGGAAAGTTACTAGCATGTTGGGAACACCCTCTGGTAGCAGTGGTGAAGGACAATCATCTAAAGGAAAGTGTGGTACATGGACTAGTGGAGTGGCACCACAACATTTTCTTGTTCAAGGATTACAGAGTATACCAGGATTACAATCCATTCAATCTGTTGAAAGTGTGGTCAGTGGAGTAGGCACTCATTTTGGTGATAGCCTGGTGAATTATAGTGAGAACCAAACTTTTAGTTATGATTCTGGTGGTCCTAGTACATTTGTGGGTGAAAGTTCTGGTAATTTACAGAGGGGTTGTCTTGGACGGCTTGGTGGAAAGGGGAAAGAGGAGTTACGGTGGGTCGGGGAGGTGAGACTGGGGAGAAGGGTAATGGAGGTGGGAATGGGAAAAGGGGTCTTGAAGGTGTGGGGAAGGACAGAAAGGATGGAGGGAAAATTGGATTGGATAGAAACGTAGGTGTGCTAGGGGTAGACTAGGTTGAGTGGGTGCGGGAATTGTGGGATGAATTGGAGTAAGGACGACTTCTGCTACTCCGCCGGAGAAGGAGGGTGTATGGGGGAGACTGGATGGATGGGAGGTGAAGGAGGAGCGGTTGGGGTGGTAGGTACTTCGACAACTGTGGTGGTATGTACAGCAGTAGTATGGGGTGGGGAGTCGATGATAATGGTGTCTTCTGCCAATGAGCTTTCAGGGACGAGACGTGCTTCTCGTGCCTGTTCTAAAGATTGACCGTCGGTGGGTACCCAAATATATTCACCCGGTTTGGTTAGTAAACGAATTCTCCGGGGGTCATACTGCGGTAACGGTTTTGTTGGGGGGGATTCTTAGACAAGAAGGAGTTTAAGGGTTTGTAGGAGAAAATGAAAAGACTAGAAGAGGAAATACACCTTGGAAGCTTCTGCCGATTGATTACAGTAAGACAATTACAATGTTTGAAGCAAAATTACAAGCCAATACTTCTGTGCACAATCACACAGAGTGCTCAATTACAAAATCCCCAATATCCCAAAGTCTTCTTGCCACCGGCCTCCTCTGCACTAGACCTCCACCTGCTTCAAGCTTATCCTTGTGCACACCTTGCACCAAGCTTCCACAAAGGGGGAGGAGTGAATACCTCTGTCGGCACGCGCACACTGCAATGAGACCTTGAGATCCTTGGGGAAGTATACTTAGCACTCTCTGCACAAATCCTTAGTCACACTCCATGCACCTTGCACTTCCACTTCTCTGCGTCGCACTCTGGTGACTCTTGCACTTCTCTCTCTCGCTTCCCTTAGACTATGCTTCTCTTGCTTACTCTAAGATTGGTCCAAGAATGGCCCTTGCCTTGATTTGAGTGTGTCGATCACGTACGCTCCGAACTGCAATGGTCTCTTGGTGCTCACTTTGATGTCCCAAGATTGTCTTCACAAGTGGCAGCCAACGACTCACTGTTTTGTCCTGTAGTGACTTTAGACTAAAACCAAAAATTTTAATGGGGGGACCATACTTTCACCTGTGCGTACGCTGCCGCTTCACATACCTTCACATTTCCTTTTAAGTCTTCACTTTTGCACCTAAGGGGGGGGGTTCACCTAAACCTTCCAAAACACTTTAAAACACACTTTGAACCTTAGGGAAATTAGAGAAAATACCTCTGCAACCTGCAACTCACTTTCTCCAATTTACCCTTTGTGGACAATTAATTGTGCACTACCTGTGCACTTTGACACCTGCATTTTAGCACTTTGAATTTGCACCTGTTGACTTTGACCTTGACCTTGTTGACTTTGACCAATTGACTTTGATCTTTTGACTTTGACTACAGTTGACTTTGACCAACATGACTTTTATGGGCTCAATAGTTGCCCACCACCTAATGTGCTCCCCGTCCCGGAGAGCTACAACCAAAACTCTGAGCATATAGGACACCATGAGAATGGAGCTGCAAAATTGCAAAACTGCAAAAAAGACACGAGAGCAGCCACCCGGTCCATCCAGAGCAGCGGAGAAAGCACCAGAGAGTAAAGAGCAATGTGTGGGGGGGAGCGGGGTGGGAAAGGGGGGGAGGGGGAAAGAAGGTTGTGTTGCGGGGTGGCGTGGTGTGGGGAAAAAGAGCAAAGAGGGAGACAGAAGTATAGGGGGGAGTAATAATGAAAAAAAAACAAAATTACCCAACCAGAGAGAGACCAACCTGTACACAGACATAGTAATAAAACAACCAACAATTAACCAGAGATGCACAAGGAACACACAATGAACACCGAACCAGAATATCATATAGAAAAGCAGAAAATACAAGGAAACCACTACTATCCATGGTAAGGACATGAAATGCCAACGAATGGCAAATAGCTGCCTAGCAAAAAGTACATGATGAGTCAAGTAGTGGCAAGGGAACCAAAAGGAGGCCAGGGAAGACCAAAAGAAACTAAGGAAACCCATGGGGAAGGAAGACCTAGAGCCTAGTGGAGAGACACAGGACAAAAATCAGAGCTAAGGCATCGGCGGAGAAGGGGGCCTATCCCCAGGTGGAACATCATCCTGAGGTATAGGTAAGTCTGGTGAGGCGGGTGGAATGATGGCGGCCTCCTCAGTCCATGCAGCAATCTTGCTCCTCTATCTGTGTAGGTGATCGCACTCTCATCGGACCAAACGACATGCAAGACTATCACAAATGCCTAAGGACGCATGCTGGCGGATCTCCATAAGAGCGCGAGTCGCGGCATCAGCCTCATCTCGATATCGGTCTTTGTCCTGCTGCATGGCCCGCAACGCATCGCGCGACGTCTGCCATTGAGCCGCTACAGTAGCACGAATGCGATCGATCGTCAGAGCATACTGCTAATGTAGCGTAGCTGTTGCAAATACAGAATCAAGGGAGAGACGGGCAGCATCGGCTCCATCACTCGCTACTACGCTCGCATCACGAAGTAGGCCCAAGAAAGGTGGATCATCGTCGAGGCTATCAGGGATGGAAGGCTGCGAGGTGGGTGGTGGTGGGGGTGGGGCCGGAGTAGACTGGGGGTAAGTGGGAGAAGCCTGAGGCGACGGATGAGGCTGGGAGGTGGAGGAAGACTCAATGGAGATGGCAGGAGATGGAGGAGGCTATGAGGTGCCGGCCGGGGAGGGTGACGGAATGGTGGGGGCAGGGGCAGAGGTGGGAAAAGAATCCATCAACCGGGTACAGACTCTCCGAGCTGGAGGGGGAGTGGAGGCTGCCATGGAAGGGGGTGGCTGCGCAAGAGGGCTAGGGGCTGAGGGCAATACGACGGTCGGCTGAGGGTGGGGGTGGGGAGAATGGGCAATAGCATGTGTAAGATGAGCAGGTTCAAGACAATGGTTGGAAGCTATGGTGTGTGTACCAGGCAGATGGAATAGCCAAGCTAAAACCGGGGCAGAATAAACGGAGAAGGAACGAGTGCCGCGATGGAGGGCATCATGGAATTGTCAGGAGCGAAGTAGGAATGATTGGAACATGAGTGTGCCATAGGGAAAAGGGCGGCCATGTAAAAAACAGAAAAGAGGGTCAGCTATATGGATGTCGTGTAATGGAAGGTCCGAGGAGGGACTACGAAATAAGAAGAGGAAAATGAATGAATGAAAGAGGGAGGAGCATGGAAGTGAAACCGCAAAAGGCTGACTACCATGGAAATGGGTAGGGGTGGAAGGGGTAGTATGGCGTGGAACTGGTGTGCTAGGGATGGAGTGGACCATGGAGGGGAGGGGGCCCCTAGGGGCGGGATGAAGTGTGGAGACAGGGACGGACGGGGTGGAGGCCAGAGGGGCGGACCGGGATGAGGTCATATGAGGTAGGGGGCCTACCCCGGGATGGAGAGGACCAAAAGCTAAGGCAGAAGGAGCAAGTTCCCAGTATGCCTCGGTAGCCATGGATGAATCCTGCTGGGGAGCGGAAGACGCCATAGATGCAGATCGAGAACGCGGTCACAAAAGCACTACAACCACATAGAGCAAGGATCTATGAAAGGAACTCTATAGTGAACATGTATAAAACAACGGAAAAACATCCAAACTGATAGCACATAATCCAAAATATGGATTCGGCATGCTCAAATACCCTAAAAACGACTGTTTAAATGGCCAAAACGGAGTACGGCTAGATTAATTACAAAAGGATATGAACAAAATAAAATGTAAGAGAAATTAAAAAAAAAAAGAAAGAATAACCAAAATAAAAATAAAAATAAAAGAATTATATATTAAAAAAAAGAAAAACAAATATACAATACGTAATTGAAATATGCACAAAATAAAAATAAAAATAAATAAATACGTAATGTGGTAAAAATAAAAAATAAAAAAATAAAAATATATAAAAATTAAATTAAAAAGAAAATAAAACAAAGAAAAATACCTGGGAATGAGCCGAGCTGCTGCGTGTGTGTGAAGAAGGGGTAACTTGTTTATAGAGGGGGGGGGGGGGGGGGGGGGGGGGGAGGGGGGCTGTCAGAACCGGGGGGGGGGGGGGGCGGGGGGGCTGTCAGAACCGGGGGGGGAGGGGGGAGGGGGGGATTTTTTTTTTTATTTTTTTTTGCAAAACAAAAAAAACGCCTTGGGGGGCCTTTTTTTTAAATATATTTTAAATAACCCAAAAATAGAGAAAAATGAAGGAAAAATCCAAGAAAAATGCCAAAAAATGGCCAAAAAATTTCTGAAAATTTTCTCATTAAATTTTCCACAGGGCTAAGCCCAATTTCTTTCATCAAACCACAGAGAGCCTCCTTTTATTCCTCCTATTTGGTAAGAAAATGACATACGAAAGGGATAAAAAATGCTAGAAAAATGCTAAAATTGCTAGAAAAATTTCCAAAAATACCCAAAAGTGTTACTTTTGCAGAGGTTATGAAATGCCTTCTAGGTTTGCTAAAAACACCAGGAACAAGAATGAAATTGATAAAGAAAACTACTAAAACTGAGCAAAATGAGATGAGAAAGCTATGTACAACCTGGACAGATTTTGCAATTCCAGGTGATCCATACTTCTTCAAGTGTGTTGATGATAGGCCTTGAGTCTAGATATGTTGACCAGTGGCAAGGTCTCTCCTTTCAGCGTCTCTAACTCCACAACACCCCAATTTAGCATTATTTTGACTCTGTAAGGTCCTTCCCAATGTGGAAGCCATTTTCCTCTCAGTTGTGTATGAAGATGAGGTCTATGGAGAAGAACTAACATGCCTGCTTCAATGTTGTTGTTCCACAGATGTCGATCATGTGCCTCCTTCCTCTTCATCTGAGTCTCTATCAATTGTTTTGTTGCTAGTAGACGAATCTCCTCCACTTTATGTAGTGCTCCTAGCCTCTGAGAGACATCACAATCCTTCTTGCCCTGCATGAATGCTATCTTAGGTGATCCATGTAAAAATTCAAAGGGCTCAATGGGCAATATGCCATAAACTAGTTGGAATGGAGAGTATCCCATGGCCTCTTTGTAGGCTAACCTGTATGCCCATATGGTACCTTGATAAGCAATGCCCCAGGAAGTGGGTTGTAAGATACACTCCTTTCTTAACATTGAGATTAAAACCTTATTTGTCGATTCAGCCTGTCCATTGGCTCTTGGATAGTAAGCACAAGAGGTCCTATGTAGAATTCTATACCTGTTGAAAATTTCCTGCAGGACCTTATTGACAAAATGGGTACCTTGATCTGTACAAATTTCAAGTGGGCATCCAAACCTGCAAATGATGCTACTATAAATGAAATCAGCAACAATTTGGGCAGTGCAGTCGGGGGAGGCAATAGCTTCAGCCCACTTTGTTGCATAATCTATAGCTATCAAGAGATATTTCTCTCTTTTTGGAATCACGGGAGGGTAGATGGGCCCTACAAAATCGAGCCCCCACTTCTCAAATGGTTGCCAGGAAGTGGAAACAATCAAGGGGCTATGCCTCTGCTTTGTTGGCTTAGGTCCACACCTCTGGCAAACGTCACATGCCTTTCCCCATTCATCTACATCCTTAAATAGGGTAGGCCACCATAGACTAGCATCCAGTATCCTCTGACTCATAATATGCCCTGGAAGGCGCCCACCACCTGTTCCTTCATGTGCAGAGTGAAGGACTTCCCTCACTTCTTCTTCTTCCAAACACTTCCTAAACCTGTCATCCTTGCCCTATCTATACAATTTATCTTCAATGACGGTATATGGTCTACTCTTGATTAGCAGTCTCTTCTTTTGCACAGCACTAGCCTTTTCTGGATACAACCCAGTTTTAATGAAATTTTTGATATCATAATACCAACCTTGAGCTTGTACAGCAAACAGATGAGCATCTGGAAAATCATCATTGATTCCACTAGTTTGATTCATCATATAGATTCTGGATAGGTGATCTGCCATAACATTATCTTTACCTGGTCTATGGACTACAGAAAAATCAAACTCTTGGAACAACAATAACCACCTCCATATTCTACCAGTGGCTTGTGGTTTGTTGAGTAAGTATTTTAGTGGTTGGTGATCTGTTATAATAATAAATTTTACTCCCAGTAAGTAATGACAGAATTTTTGGGCAGCAAAGACCATTGCTAGGGCTTCCCTTTCTGTAGTACTGTAATTCCTTTCAGCCTTGGTCAATATTCTACTGGCATATTGAATTGGTCTGTCCACTTTAAATTCTTCACTGGGTTGGGTCAAAACTACCCCCACTGCATAGGCACTGGCATCTACATGTATATGAAAGATTTTTTACCACTCAGGTGTGATCAAAATAGGAGCAGACACTAACCTTGACCGTAATGTTTGATATGCTTTTTCCTCCTCTTCTTCCCATTTAAAAGGTACTTCCTTACTTGTAAGTCTAGCCAGTGGTCTGGCTATCTCTGCATACATTTTTATAAACCTTCTATGGTATCCAGTATGCCCCAAGAAACTCTGAATCTCTTTAGGGGATTTAGGTTTAGGCAACTTTAATATAGAAATGATTTTGTCAGGATCTGGGGCAATACCTTTAGCCGACACCACATGTCCTAAGAGAGTTCCTTCTGTCACAAGGAAATGACATTTGTTTGGATTGAGCTTTAGCTTAGTCTCCCTGCATCTTTCGAAAACATTCTGCAGCTGCCTCAAGTGATGGTCCAAACAATCTAGAGGAGTTTCTTTGTGAGATCCTGAAAACGAAGAGAAGTCATCCATGAAGATTCTAAGTGATTCCAGCAATAGGGGGCCAAAAATGAGATTGACCGTTCTGTTAAAGGTGGCTTGAGCATTTTTGAGCCCAAATGGCATTTTTACATACACATATGTTCCCCAAGGTGTGATAAAAGCAGTCTTTTCACGATCCTCTGGGTGTATTGATATTTGATTGTAGCCACTAAATCCATCCATAAAGCTATATAATGCATGCCCAGCCACTTCTTCAATGACCTGCTCTGCAAAAGGCATTAGGAACCCATCTGGAATGGTCAGCTTGTTGAGTGCTCTAAAGTCAACACAAATTCTAATTTTATTAGTATTCTTCTTTGGTACTATAACCATAGGCTCCATCAACCAGAGGGATTATGTGCTCGCCATAAGTTGCAGGCACTCCTTCTAAGTCTTTATAATGCCAGGCAAAAACATCTGTATAATGGGTCAAGAATGATTTTACCTTTTCAAGGAGCCCTGGGTGGTTCCCCAACCAAGTGGCCACCAAAACTGGCCGATTATTGTCTTGAGTGCCTAATTGTATTTCTTGGACAGGATTTCTCTCTACCATATTATCTTTGTGCTCATCTTCTTCCTTGTCTTCTTCTACTAGCTTTTCGTGCATTGCTTCATAAGCAGGTGTATTTTGGACTTCAATGTGTTTCTCCTTGTCCTGCATCCATCCTGCAGGGATTTCTTGAATTGGGAAAGAACATTCTTCACTAGAATTTTTTTACCTTGCCTTTAGCTTTAGTAACCTCCTTATCTGTGGTTGTCATATCCTCCTCCAAGTTGTAGTTGAGGGGTGTCTTCCTGCCCCTTCTGTGGTCTGTGATGGGCTCTCCCAATCCATCAACCTGGATTTTTTCTTTATCTTCATCATAACCTTCAGTCGTGCAAGAATTATTAAGAAAAATTCCAAAACAAGAGGAAGAATCGCCTGCTTGGAGCCAATTTAGAATATCCTCTTCTTCCTCGAAATCTATTTGGGGTTGATCCTCCGATTCTGTTTCCATGCATATGCCAACTGTTTGCATCATGCTAGTGTTTCCTTGATTATCTGGGCCCTCTTCTAAATGAATCTGTGTCAGCTCCTGCCCTTTCTTTTGTACCCACATAGTGTCCTTGCCCCAATCATGAATGACACTTGCATGCCTCAGCCATGGTCGTCCAATTAAGAGAGGAAATCCTCCTTCAACCTGGGGCAATCTTAAAACCACAAAATCTAGAATGAATAGATTACCTTGTACTTCAAACTTTCGGGATCACTCCCAAGGGCCTTACTTTGCTTTGATCTGCCAAAGTAACAGTGAAATTTGCAGGCCTTGAAGGGTGGAGTCCAATCTTTTCCATTGTATGTTCAGGCATCAAGTTAATGCCAGAACCACCATCCACAATAACTCCTTGAAATTCATGACCCTTGATAGATACTATCAGCCGAGGACTTTTATAATCTGTAAGGGGTGCTTCCCCTACAATTTTTCCTTTATGTAAAACAGCAGTCTTTGCCACCAAACTTGTAGTGGAAGCTTCATCAATTATTTGCAATAACTCTGACCTGAATTTCCCATCCATCTTTATTAAATCAAAAATACTAACCTCCTTTTTCATGGACTTGAGTAGTTTTGAAGCCTCTGATTCCTTGAGAGCATGGGCTCCAGTTGACTTATCAAACTCCTCATGAGCCCTGTTGAAGGCATGCCCAATGGCATCACTGGTGCATATGAGATCTCCTTTTTGACTTGTATCTTCACCTATGGTGACTTTATCTTCAGATGGTTCTCTGTTTTGATTCCATTCCTTAATCTTTGACCCTTGTCCTATGTCTGCTTGAGCCTTCCCCTTGCTTCTTGTCTTCACAGTCAAAGATTCTATTTCTTCTAATTGCACCACCCTAGTAGATGGTGATGGCTCATTGACCAGATCACACACTTCTTCTTTGTGCATCGAAATCATTTGAATATGAGGCCCAGATGAAGAGGCTTGATTCTTAGGACAACAATTTGTACAATGGTCTCTTGCATCAGGGCAGTTCCTGCAAGGAGGGGCGTTTTATGGTAGGGTGCACCTACTTTGATAGTGCTCGCATTCTCCACATCTGAAACAGATGATTGGCCTCCTAGGCCCATTTCCAAAGTTATTCCTCTGTCTAGGGTTATAGTTGTTACCTTGATTTGGTGTAGAAGCCATCACATTTGCTGGTGTTGGGGGTCCCCCTTGTGTCCAGTATGTCGTTGCAGGCATTCCTCTTGATTGGCATTCATGGGCCTCATGGCCAACTTTCTTGCATAATTGACAAGTCACACTTAACAGAGGACATTCACTTACTATGTGACCTTGCTTGCTGCACATGGAACACCAAAGTCCACTCTTGATGCCACCTCCTTTGAGCTCCTGCAACTCGTGTCGCAGCTCAGCCAATTCCTCTGCCTGGGCCTCCTCCTCCTTTTGGAGCTTTAGTGCTTCAATCTCCCTTCTCAACTGAGCAACAGCATTCTCCTCCTCTTTGTAGGGCTTATTTCTTTTTAAGCCCTCCAGCTCTTTCCTTAGTTGTATCACTGGATCGTCCATTTCTGTACCATATGTTGGTTGGGAAGAAGTTCCTCCATACTGGTACCTTATCTGCTCCAAGCGTGTGGCTGTGCTGATGAACTCCTCTATGGAGGCTGTAGGTAACACTAATTCCTTTATTTTGCATTGGGTGGCCACTGGTAGGGGCTTAGCCAACCATTTCTTAACAAAAAAATCGTGTGGTGGATCTGGCAATTTAGCCATTAGTGCTTTGGCCTGAGTCACAAACTCTGGGAACTTTTCTCCTAGACCCAATCTTAAATTTTCTAGCTCTTCTATGATAATCTCCGCAGTGTTGCCATGCTGAAACTGATTTTTAAATGCATGTTTCATCACCTCCCAAGTGGTAAAATGGTTTTCAGCAAACTGGCTGAACCACTTATCAGCTAATCCCTCTAATGTGGAAGGGAAGAGAATCAAAAAGGCATCCTCCCTACCCATTAGGCCTCTAGTCTTACATAGTGCCAAAAACCTTCTAATGTGTTCATTCAGATCCTCTTGAGCTAGGCCTTTGAAAGAAGGAAACTTTATATTTAATCTAGAGAGTAAAGTTTCCAAGTCTACCTGACCCGCCATGCTTTTGACTGATGATGTTGAAGATAGTGGATTGGAGGACCTTCTAACAACCTTCCTTCTTGTTTGCTTGCAGGTGACCCTCAATGTTTGGGACCAGGTTGCGGTCATGAGCAGCTCATAGCCCATTGGATATGAGACACTTGATAAGAATATTTACCTTTAGTTTGATGAAGTAGCATTGTGGTTCTGTCGACACTTGATCTCTTCTATGCTTTGCACTTGGTTTCTCCTAAGCTCAAATCTCCTTGGAAGTCCCACCGTGCGTGCCAAATTTTGTTGGGGGGGGATTCTTAGACAAGAAGGAGTTTAAGGGTTTGTAGGAGAAAATGAAAAGACTAGAAGAGGAAATACACCTTGGAAGCTTCTGCCGATTGATTACAGTAAGACAATTACAATGTTTGAAGCAAAATTACAAGCCAATACTTCTGTGCACAATCACAGAGAGTGCTCAATTACAAAATACCCAATATCCCAAAGTCTTCTTGCCACCGGCCTCCTCTGCACCAGACCTCCACCTGCTTCAAGCTTATCCTTGTGCACACCTTGCACCAAGCTTCCACAAAGGGGGAGGAGTGAATACCTTCTGTCGGCACGCGCACACTGCAATGAGACCTTGAGATCCTTGGGGAAGTATAGCTTAGCACTCTCTGCACAAATCCTTAGTCACACTCCATGCACCTTGCACTTCCACTTCTCTGCGTCGCACTCTGGTGACTCTTGCACTTCTCTCTCTTGCTTCCCTTAGACTATGCTTCTCTTGCTTACTCTAAGATTGGTCCAAGAATGCCCTTGCCTTGATTTGAGTGTGTCGATCACGTACGCTCCTAACTGCAATGGTCTCTTGGTGCTCACTTTGATGTCCCAAGATTGTCTTCACAAGTGGCAGCCAACGACTCACTGTTTTGTCCTGTAGTGACTTTAGACTAAAACCAAAAATTTTAATGGGGGGACCATACTTTCACCTGTGCGTACGCTGTCGCTTCACATACCTTCACATTTCCTTTTAAGTCTTCACTTTTGCACCTAAGGGGGGGTTCACCTAAACCTTCCAAAACACTTTAAAACACACTTTGAACCTTAGGGAAATTAGAGAAAATACCTCTGCAACCTGCAACTCACTTTCTCCAATTTACCCTTTGTGGACAATTAATTGTGCACTACCTGTGCACTTTGACACGTGCATTTTAGCACTTTGACTTTGCACCTGTTGACTTTGACTAGTTGACTTTGACCTTTTGACTTTGACTGCAATTGACTTTGACCAACATGACTTTTATGGGCTCAACAGGTTTCCTCTGCAAATATCATAAGGCTTCTGTGGATCCCACTGATTTGACAAGTTCTCGGAAGCCTCTGATGTATACTTCTTCGAATCCGCCTGAGACAAGTTCCTGTTCTATAAGTGCTTGGCTCTCTTCCTCAGTCAGTTTCCTGTGCGCCCAAACTTTCTCCATGGTGCGATATAGCTTCTTGATGGCTAGCGTATAAGCTGCTGCTTCAAATGTCTCTTCTTCGTGTGTGCTCGTATCTCCTTGGGTGTCGGTGTGCTGTCCTTGTTCATCTGTCTGTACATGCTCTTGGGATTCGTGAGTGACCTTGCTAGCTTCGTCATCGCCTTCATCTTCATCGGTTTCTGTTCTTTCTTCCTCAGAACTAGACACCACTTGTCCTTGTGGTTGATCTCGCGGTGTGGTAGGGTAGCTGGGCCTTTCATATTCCTGAGAGAAGATCTGGCCTTCTGAAAACTGAAATTCATTGGAGAAAGCATCTTGCATTTTGAAATCAAATGTTGTATCCAGTGGCTCTGCTTCCAAGTTAGGTATCGGAAAAGAAAAAGCTTCCGCACCAATAGTGGTGGGAACTTCTGCTGCAGTGGTGGTAGGTTCCTGAATTGATGTTGCCTGTGAGGTAACTGCACTGGTAGTGCCTTCCGTTACAACTGGTCTTGATAATCGTATGCGAATAGGTTGTACCGTTGGAGTGGCTTCTATGGGAGACTGCTCTGGAGAGGGTTGTGGTGAGGGTGATTCTGGCACCTGAAGGCAGGGGATAGTTCCTCTCATTCGCTTTCCTGCTCTTCCTTTGCTAGCCTTCCTAGCTTTCTTTGTGGTTCCTTTAAATGCTTTCAGCTACTCGCTTGTCAATGCATGTTCAATCAGCAAGTCATTCGCTTTCCTGCTCTTCGTTTGCTAGCCTTCCTAGCTTTCTTTGTGGTTCCTTTAAATGCTTTCAGCTCCTCGCTTGTCAATGCACGTTCGATCAGCAAGTCATATGCTAAGCACATATATACAATTCTAGTCAGCGCGCAGCATCCATTGATGACCTTCTTTCTTTCCCATCTATGTTGGGCTAAGTATAGTTGATCAATTATCCAGCTTGCTAGATCCACTGTCTGAGGTCCAGTACATGCTAAATACAAACCAAACCATATGCGCTTGTGAGGCATTGTGAATCTGTCCTGAGCGGGGAAAGCAAAATGCTGCATGCATATCCTTAATGGTTTCGATAGCTCAAGTGTGATTGTTGAAATATCTTCCCACTTAGTAACATCCCCACGCTTCATTGGCTCTAGGATTAGCCTTTCGCGTTCTGTGGGAGTATGCGTTCCATGAATCTTAATGGCAGCTCTAATCAAATCTTTAGAAAGATAAAATCTTTTATAAGGTGGATCGTTCACTAAGGATGGCAAAATAAAGGTGCCTGGCAAATCTTTGTTCTCTGAAGCCGTCAATGTTGTGACTAAATAGTAACATCTGTAGAAGTCAGGTTTAGGCAAAGGGTCGCTGAAATACTCTGTAAACCCTGCTCTTGGCCAAACATGCGTTAGGTCTTCTATGTTCTGTAATCCTTCGAACTCTCTGGAGAAGAACTGATATTTGCCCCAGGTACGGTCATCAAAAGTCAAATTGGCCTCAAATATAAAATCGGCATCCGCCAATGGTCCTGCTAGCCCTTGAAACCAGTGAGAATTGCGATGAATCTTCTCAGTATACCCTCTAGGAGGATCGTCAATAGGCATGGGTCCTGGGAAGCCTTGAATTCTGGCGGTTGAGCCGTCGGATGGGGCTCAGCAAGTAATTCTCCAATATTAGCCCTGGGTACACTGGGTCCAGCTTCTGATGGCCCTTCTGCCTGCATGATGTATGATGTGAGTGCGTAGAAGATCTCCTACAAAAGATTAGCACATTAGTATGGAAATTAATCATGATCCCATGAAAGTGAGACCGTAATTCCCTTCCATAACCGATGTGTAACCCGTGTAGCCGAGTGTCGTGATGTGGTTTATGGAATGATTTCTTGCAAACTAATGCAGGTCTCTAGACACCTACATGCTTCAGATGATGCATACATTTCTTGATGAGGTGTTATTACAGGTGATATTGGGTTATAGTGTGTGGATTTATACAAGGTTCAGTCATGAATGAGTTATTACAAGGTTGTAGATTAGTCGGGGTGGGAGTTATGTTAGACAATGGGTTAGGAGAAGACTTATGAATACGTTTCGGTACCCACTTCCTAAGAGTTTGTGAACGGGTGATAGGTTTCTGCTGAGGGACAAAAAGTGATATCAGACGTGGTGGTATTGAGGGTTGAAGAGATTTTTGAGGGGTGTATATTACATGGCTTGAGGGTTGAGCTATAATACACTATTTGGGTACCCAAATCTGCGTGGGTGTGGGTCGGTTTGTAAGGTACTTCTTGGCGATCCAAATTTGTCAAATGTTTGTACTCGTAGAAGAGTGTTTAGAAGACTTTGGATACTGTCTCTGCTTCTGCTGAAACTTCTTCTTATCATTGTCTGCATTGTTGAAACTTGTCGGTGGTTTCTGTCCTTTTGGCACCCATATTTGTCTTGTGCCTTTTGCTCTGTGGTGTTGATACTGCTTCTTTCTCTGGGTTGTCTGATATTGTCGTCGGTCTGGGTTCCTTCGTCGTGGTTGACTCTTTTGTGGTTGAGGTTGAGAGGTCGGATGGACACTTTGTTTTGGAAAAGAAGCAACACTTGCGAAACCTGCCAATTAGGAAGTGCTCCATTTTGAACTTTTAATCTAGGCCAGTCTGCAGTAAGTGTGGAAGGATGGGCACCGCAGCTGATAGTGTCCATTTGGCCGATGATGAAGTCCACCTGACCACTGATGTAACCCACCTGATCATTGATGGTGTCCATTTGACCAAGCGGTTGGGTGGTTGACCCTTCTAATTTGCAGGAAGCCCAAGGGAAAATCTCCTGACGTCCTTCTGATTCACACTTGTCCATAGCCAAGCCCGAGTGGGTTGGTGTAGATGTAACGTGACTGATCTGACCAAAGATCTTCCGGTCTTCCGTCGCATGCATTTCATAGGGTCTAGGGTTACAAACCTCAGTCGGAATGTCGTTAGGGAAGTCAAGCGGTATCACTCGCTTCTGATTTAAGGTTCCAATCTGCAAGGAGCCTTGTCTAAGATTTAGGTCCATTGAGTGATCGTATAGCCAATCTTGGCCAAGGATTAGGGATTCTATCAGGTCCTCGTCATGGCACACTAGTAACTTTACTGTCAAGGTCACTTCGTCTATGAGGATAGGAAGATCTACCTCACCCATGCAAGGGGTTTCCATGCCTCCTAGCCCTATGAGGTATGCCTCAATTGGACGCATTTCTATTCCTAAATCCTTATAGTGGGACCATCTAATTGCACTAGTCGCAGCACCTGAGTCAATTAGAGCCCTGAGCTCTTGGCCAGGATTGTCGTGCTCTAGCCTGACTGTAATGAATGGTCTCCTATCCACTATGCTAGGATGAGTGGTTGACTTTACTTGACACATGGCCATGGGGTATCTGGGTGATGTTTCCATATGGTTATAATGTTCTCTCCCTAGTCCTTGTCTTCTTAACTTCATGCACTTAATGCGTTCTATAGCTTCTGCCTGAGCTTCAGCTCATATTCTATTTTCTTCCTCCTTACGCTTCTTTGCCAACGTGAGTCTTCTAAGCATGTCCTCAGTAAGAGGTTCCTGGTATAACCTGACTCTACAGCCACTAATGTAATTAGGCATTATGTCTCCTTCTAAGGTGGCTAATTGTACTGCTCCACTTGTCAAGAGTCTGTTAATGATCATAGGTCCATAACCTCGCTTTTCTAACTTCCGTGCGTGTTGTTTCAACGTATATACTAGAACTAAATCTCCTTCTTTCAAGCCTTTATCTTTCACATGCGCATCAAAATATGCTTTCTGTCACTTTTTTGTTGCATATATTCCTGTTGCTTCTCTCAGCCTGGTTTCTCCTAATCGTTCCAAGTCCATTATTCTTGCCAATAATTCATGGCCGGTCCACTGATGTTCTTGTGCAACCTTAAGGGTCGATATCAAGAAGTCCAAAGGAAGCACAGCATTCTGACCAAAAACCATATGAAAGGGAGTTGCATTGAGTACGGTCTTGTAGGCCACTCGATATGCCCAAATAGCGTGGTGTAACTATTTGTCCCAATCTGAACGTTTGTTGTTCACGAGTTTTGTCAGTACATTACATAGGATCTTGTTAGTGCTTTCAGCCTGACCATTGGCCTGAGGATGATATGGTGCGGATTTCTTGTGAATCACCATAAAATCCTGGAACAAATATTCAATGACTTGGTTTAGAAAGTGAGTTCCTCGATCGCTCACTAACTCTATAGGCAATCCATATCTTGTAAAGACATTTTCAAATAAGAATTTTGCAGTCGTGTGTGCATCATTCTTTTTTGTGGCTTTCGCCTCTACCCATTTAGTAAGATAATCTGTCGCAACAATAATGTATTCCGCATGTGTACCTTTTGCAGGGGGTTAATGGGTCCTACAAAGTCTATACCCCACTTAGAAAATGCACGTCCGCCCATCATGGGTTTCAATGGCATTTCATCTCTGCGAGTAGGAAATTGAGTTCTTTGGCACACATCACATCTCTTTACATAGGTATGTGCATCCATGTGAAGAGTGGGCCACCATAATCCTACGAAGAGGATGGCTTTGATTATCCTATCGAGTCCAAAAATGACCTCCTGCAACACCTTGGTGTGCAGTCTCTAGTACGCTCAAATAATCACTTTCATGAACGCATTGTCTTAAGTATCCATCTCGTCCTCGTTTGTATAGATTATCGCCAATCAGTGAATGAGCTTCCTGCTCTAGACTGCGTTGTCATGCAGGTCATTCCTTGAGGAAATGTTTTCGTCCTCAAGTATGTCACTAAAGGTTCACTCCAGTCTGGTGTGAGAGACACGTGATATAGTGTGGCATGTTCTACTGGTGGTCTTCCACAACAAACATGGCATTCTTTACACAACTTGTAGACATCTGCTTCCATCGTAGGCCAGTATACTCCTAGTCTATGTAGAGTCTACAATGTACGATGTTTCGAATGATGTTGCGTTAACACACCTATGTGTGCTAATTGCAACCAATTCGCATGTTCTGATTCATCTACACAACAAGCAAGAATCTTTTGATTATCATGTTTGTATATACTTCCTGCTATTATTTGATATCTCTGAGACTTGGTAATCTCTCCTTCTTTGATCTTTATCTTAGGATTCTTGGGTCCATATGTGAGAATAGGGACAATAGGCGTAGCCCATTCTGGTGCTATCTCAAGGTCAAACAAATATGCATCTGGTAATTCATCCGCTATCCCTTGAGGAGCTTCTCCTGAGGTTAATCTTGAAAGGTGGTCAGCTTTGAGATGTGTCTTTCCTTTCCTGACTACTACCTCAAAGTCGTACTCCATGAGTAATAGAAACCAACGTATTAATCTTCCTATATTACATGGCTTGTTGACCAAGTACAGTAATGCTTGATGATTTGTAAAGAACTTGAACTTGTTTGCCAAAAAATAATGCCTGAATTTCTTTACTGCGTAGATCATTCCTAATCCTTCTCGTTCCGTAGTGGTGTAATTTCTTTCTGCTGCGTTCAACTGTCTGCTCGCGTAAGCTATGGGGAGATCTATGTTACCTTCATTCGTGGGTTGTGCTAACACACATCCTATGGCGTAATTGGATGCATCCACATGTACATGGAATGGCTTACTCCAATCTGGGGTTGTCAATATAGGTGCTGAGCACAGACGTCGTTTGAGTTCATTGAATGAATTCTCACACTCATCTGTCCATTCGAAGTTGGTTAAAAGAGAGTACAGAGGCTTGGCTATGATTGCATACATGTGTGTGAATCGTCTGTAATAACCGCAATGGCCCATAAATGCATGTACTTCTTTTACATTATTTGGTCTAGGTAGATCTGCGATTACTTTCACTTTTTCTTCATCCGTAGAGATTCCATTCTTTGACACAATGTATCCTAAAATTTTTCCTTGTCTGACCATGAAAACGCACTTTTCTGGGTTCAAACAAACCTGATATTCTCGACATTGCAAGGGGTCAAATATTTGTCTTAACTCAGGGATATGAGTCTATCTTATGTTTGAATGAGCACATAAGTCATCGACATAGACTTCCAAATTCTTGCGTAAGAATTCCTTGAAAACATGACACATGAGTGGCTGGAAAGTAGCGGGTGCATTTGTTAAGCCAAAAGGCATCACACGAAATGCAAATATGCCCCATTCTGTGGCAAAAGCCTTCTTGTGTTGATCTTCTGGAGCTATGGCTACTTGATTATAGCCTGAGAATCCATCAAGAAAGCTGTAAACTTCCTTGCCTGCGACTCTTTCTAATAAATGTTCCGTGATAGGAAGAGGATTATTGTCTCTAATCGTGGCGGCATTAACTTTTTTAAGGTTAATACACACATGCAATTTTCCATTCTTCTTGGGCTCAATCACAATGGGGGATACCCATTCGGTATGCTCAATTTCATAAATGAATCCTGCTTCTATCAATCGATCTATCTCTTCTTTAATCTTTGCAGCGTAGTTATCATTGTAAGTGTATGGTTTTTGTTTCGTGGGTTTTGCATCTGGAGTCATAGGAATTCTATGAGAACATATGTCTGGATCTAATCCTTTCAAATCTTTGTAACTCCATGCAAACACATCTCTATATTCGCGCAATAGGGCAACTAATTCTTCTTCTTCTTCATTCATCAAATCATGCCCTATGAATGTACATTTTTCTTCTTCTCCTTCTATGGCCACTATGATTTTTTTGGTTTTCTCTCGATTATCATATACTTCTCCAATGTCAGCTTTTCTGTTTGGCATTCGTACCATTATTCGTCTATCTTCTATTTCATACTTTTTGAAGTTCTTGGGAACCTCAAACAAGGATTCTTCTTTTTCTGACATGGTTTCTTTCTTCTTTCTCTTCTTGCCTTCACTCTTGACAGTCACTTGTGTGGTTAATCTCACCTCATTCGTAATTCCTTCATGTTTCTGAGGGTGAGTCTCTACCTTGTAGAAATATTCTTCTTCTGATGCAAAGGGTGGGTCCATAATAGTTGACTGTAAATCAAAATCGCTTGCATCTTCAAATGCATCAGTGCTAGGTTCACATTCTTCCAAAATTGCATCACACATGATTGGCTCTATTGTAAAGACTGAGATGTCATAGCCATCCTCATCACAGTGGGGTGTCCATTGTTCTTCATTGATGGCTACATCCATGGTTGCTAGGATTTCTGCCCAACCATGGGGTTCGAATTCTTCATCTGGAAACACTATAGGTGCGTACGCTGGGTCTTGAAGGGTTCGTGGATGTTGTTCGGCACCTAAAGTCCTGGCTTCTAACAGTTCTTCCTCTTGTTTTGCTACCTTACACATCCATAAATGAGTGTCCTTGTGTAACCATGAGGGGTCTGACTCCAAAGAGTGTACTGATTCAGTCTCTACCTGTGTCTTATGGATGGTGTTCCATTGTATTGGGGGTACGTCTCTATGGGAATAGTCTTTAAGATTGACTTTAGTAGTCACTCCTAAATGTTGCAAGTACAAAGAATTAGTTCCCCAATCCTGTACTATTTGCAACTGACGCATGAATGGTCGTCCTAATATCATCTCGTAAGCATGATCTTTTGCAAAATCACAAATGGCAAAAGTATGCTCAAACTCCACACCACAAGTGGTGAGAGATATGCCTTCTAGTAAGCCTAATGGTTTCTCTATATGTCCGTCAGCCATTTGTAGCTTCATCCTGGTAGGTCTTAATGTTGGCTTACCCCAACGTTTCCATAAAGCGATGGTAGCAATGGCTACTCCGGCTCCTGAATCTAAGATGGCTCTGGTGGTGTAGCCCTGACGGGTTATTAGAAGATAAGTGTTACCTTCCTCTCCTTCGCTTACATCTCTGATCTTTTCTACTGGTATCTCTGGTACCTTCTTGTGTGTTCCTATCTGTGAGGGAGTAGTAGCAAGCTCGGGGACTTGATTTGCTACATGTTTCCAAAGTTCTGGTTTTACCTTTAATAACTCCTCTAGGGTGAGATTACACTGTACTTTAGTGTTCTTGATCACTTCCGTGTTTCTAGGGATTACTGATTCTTCATTCCTCACTATTATCGTGGGTGCTCTCATACTAATAGACTTTGCTTCCCAAGGTCCTGTGAACTGAGGTAATTCTTGCAAAGAATTAGATTCAAAACCTGTGTGTTCACTCAGTTGTTCTTCCTCTACATCATCGTAAATAGAGGGAATGTCTTGGGGAAATTGCTCCTGCAAGTCGTCTATTTCTTGAATAGGAGGATGGGTTCCTTGTTCTTTTCTCCACTTCTCTTCTTGGATTTCTCTTAAAAATTCATGTGAGTACCTATGTATGGAAGACAGGTTGTCTTGACTTTCTGTATTGGGTAATTGAGACAGGGATGGTGCATTTCTTTCCTGTGTCTCTGAGGCAATAGGGTTCCTATGCTGATTCTTTTTCTCCTTGCTATCAATCAAGTATTCTAGCCTCTCCATTAATCCTTGAAAGTGTAATTCAGGTTTTGCCATGTTATTCCAATTTAGATATCTAGAGGCTTCGAACATTGCTTGTGCTAATTCTACCATCTTCATGCAAAGTTTAGTTCTATCAATTTCTAGATCAGCTCGAGGGTAGTTTTTACTCATTTCAGTTATTTGAGGTCCTTTTTTTAATCTTGCTTGATATGCACAAAACATCATGTCTAGGTTTTCCGGTACGGGTTCCACTAAAACTGATCCTGATTTCTGAGCTTGGTTCTCTTGATTTAATTCTTGAGAGATCAACTCTAGGATTTTGGCTCTCGATTCTTTTAAACTTCCTTCCAACGCGGTTATCTTTTTACTCCACTTTCTCTTAATCCTTTCTCTAGAATCTTTCCAAGATTTCGTCTTTTTATTGCTAGATTCTCCAACTTCACTAGTTCCAACTATTTTCTCCTGATTAAGCTGTTGATTCTGTAAGAGTGCCTGGGCTCTTGTTATAGCTTGGATAGGCACATATGTAGGGTTGGATCCATCTGCGTTGTGCACAATACCTATCACATTGATCGGTGTCACATTTGAAGCATTAGCAGGGTTCTTATAACAATCTTTTATGATGTGATCTTTACCACAATCAGCACAAAAGCCTTGTATGTTATAGTATTGTGATTGTCCTGATATCGGCGATGTGGACAATCCTTTATGAAGTGATCTCCTTGGCACCTGAAGCATGGTCCTCTAGGGCCCTGTGTTCTCTGTTGTCTTACTTGGGGCCGTGGATTTGGGTTTGTGTACATCACGTTAGCATAATCGGGCTCCCAACTAGGTTCCACTGGTGGACTATCATAATGATATGTCTCCACATGTTCTGGTGACTCTGTGTAATAAGCAGGTGGACTATCTACATGAGTAGAGTCAAAACTGTTTGAGTTCGGATCACTGTCAGTAATTAAGGGTGAAACGGGAACTAAAGCCCTATTGAGGTTCTCTTTTGCAGCAGCATATTTCACTGAGATGACATTCGTTGGTGGGGGTGGCTGCTGAGCTAAAACAGGTTGAGGTCTCTGTTGAGCCTGGTAAGGATAGTTCTGAGGAGGTCTATAGTAATAAGGCTGAGCATTGTATTGGCCTTGATACCTACCTGGTTGTTGGTATGCTTGCGGGTAGTTCTGTCTTACTGCTTGTTTGTTGTATGGGCAGTCCTGAGCTGTGTGATTTGTGTATCTTCTCTTAATTGTACAGTATTGGCCACTAGGGTTGGCTTGCGGTTGTGTTGCATTGGGGCACACGTTTGCCAATGATCACCACCACAGGTGTAAAAACATTTGTTTGTTGTTAACCTAAGCATCTGTTTACTAAAAACTCCTAGTTTCTAGGCCACTTTTTCTGCTAGGTCTTCTATTGAGCTAGACAATTTCGTGGATGCTAGAGATGAACAATCTGAGTCCTTGTAGATCTTTGAGAGTTCCAACTCATCTCCTAAGTTGTCCTCAATGTCTATGCAAATTCTTACACACTGCTCTAGTGTTCTGGGTTCCTTCAAGTATACATAGGAGTGTAGTTTAGAGCTCAATAGGCCATCTAGAAACAATGACACTTGCTTGGCATGTGAGGGTAGCTCTTGCATTGGACATCTTTCAACATACTGCCTAAACCTACGTCCTGCAAGTCTAACTGTTTCCTGAGGGGTCTGTTTGAAACTATGAATCAACGAAGACATGTCATGTCTGATCCCACTTTTAGAGAATTCCATGATGAACGACTCTAAAAAGTGATGGATGTCTCTAAATTGCTTTGTTGCAATGGTTGGAACCAAGTTAAAGCTGTATTCTTTAACGTTAGTCCAAATGCATTATATTGCGTAAACATGTCTTCGACTTGCTCTGCTCTTAGTACTTGCTTAAATTCCGCAACATGGTCATAGGGATCTCCTGTCCCGTCAAAGTAGTTTTTCATGGATTTTACTAACTGAGTGGGTCTTAATATTCTTGCGTGTTCACGTGGTCTAGGTAGAGGAAAATCATCTCTACCACCTGGCATTCTTTGTCTATCCACTCTATCGGTGTCTACGGTGGTTCTATCTCTCCCTATGGGATGATTGAAGCTTACTTCCGGTCTCTCTTTGTTCTTGTCTCTTTGATTAGCATGGGCTGAGGATGTTCCTGCCCCTTGTTGGCTCGCATTTATATTTGCTCGAGATGGAGGGAATACTAAATCACCTCTCCATGTGTATGTATTTCTAGCGTGGTCTGGTACCACAAATACTCTTTCTGAAGTTTCATCCAGGTATACCACCTTTCCAGGTGTATCCGGGTCCTTGAACTCGTAGATTATGATGGAGCCTACCTCACTAGGTTGTTCCGTTCTGTACCTCCAAAATGCTTCGTCAGTTTCTTTATTCACAAACAACTCTATGCTTCTGTTGTCCTGAGGGATCCACTCTGGAACTAGTACTCGTGTCAGTACAGATTTCCCTCTAGGTGTTCTAGGTTCTTCTCCTACTGGTTCTTTTCCTTGGGATTTAACTTCTGTCTCTAACTGAATTACACCAAACTCATTCGTATTGTTTGGCTGAGTACATATGATGTACATCGTTCCTTCCTTGTCTACGTATGCGTCTCTTTCGAATTTCACCACTGGATGTTCCAATCCAATGGGTTGGTCCAGGTTATGCATTTGCACTACTTGTCTTCGCAAACCATCCTCATAGATGTGAGCACCTAAGTGGTTGGTTCAGAGAAATTCTAATTGAGTCCTATAGGGTCCTTCAGGTCTTTCTAAATAAGCTACATTTGACCCTCCTTCTGGCCTTTCTGTGCTAAATGCCATTTTCGATTCACTCGTGTCTGAGCTCTCGTAGGGGTAATTACTATTCAATTGCTGAGCCCACGATCGTGCAATAGTTCTTACACTTGCTTCTGATGATCTAAGGCTTCGTCGGTCTGACTTACCTATATGTTTGCTCGATCTAAGGTTCATGAATTTACTTCCTTGCACACTCAATACACGCTCAGATCGTCAATGGTTCTTTGTTCTTTCTTTCTTGATTCTTTTTAAGTTTCTTTAGATTCTTGTCTAGAGGTATGCGTCAAGAATCGACTTTCCGTGGTACTTTGAGTTCTCGTTCCGTCAGACTTAAGTTCTTTCCCTTTAGGTTCTCGTATCACACACCTTTACTTTTAGTCTTAGACTTGATAAGTTAATCTCTTGAACTTGATCGTTCCTCTCGTCGTTAATCTAATCCACAATGCTAACGTTTAGCTTAAGCTAAGAATTGACTGAGGGGGTTGAGTAATCTTCCAACCTCAAGTCAGTTTTGTTGGTTGCTCTGATGCCCAAGAAGCCACGCTTCCCAAGCTTTGCATTCTTCACTGCCTTGCTTTGGGTGCCCTTGATCATCCTTGCTAGACCTAGAAAAATTCAATATTAGACCAATTCTCAAATGGATGATCAAGCACTTGAGTATATACACCCTTAAAGTTCCTTTCCCTTTTGCCCAAAATTTCAATGCTGCCCCCTGGCTTTTCTAGTCCCAACTATGTCAACCTCAAATTAGCCTATCTAAAAATCAATGTATTCTTTATGAAAAAAACACTTGAGCTCACGTAGTACTTGTAAAGAGCTTTCTAACGAGCTATAAAGCTCGAGAAACGGACTTCGGATGAAAAAGATATGACAGTTCAGGCCCTCGGGGGTGAAAACTAACAAACAGGTTTTTCTTCAATTATGACCTAAGGGGTCTCCTATGAGTCTAATCACCCAAGAATTTGCCAAAAAATTCCCCAAAATTAGTCAAAAAATCAAAGCCTAAAAATTGTGTTTGGGGTGAACAATCGCGATGGTCTGGGACCGTCGCGATGGTCCAAGTGAACCATCACGATGGCGTGGCACAGTTGCGATGGTCCGAAGGAGCGAGCTGTCGTGATGGCATGAAAGTGAACAATCGCGATGGTCTGAAAATGAACGATCGCGATGGCCCAAAAATGAACGATCGTGATGGTCTGGAATGAACGATCACGATGGCTCGATCGGCAAACAATCGCGATGCCGTTAGTCAACGGTCAACGTGAACCGTCGCGATGGTCCAAAGTGAACCGTCGTGATGGTCACAGATGCGATGGCGTGAGCCAATCGCGATGGTCCGGGCGCGATGGAGTGAGCCAATCACGATGGTTCAATTTTCGAGGTGTCGCGATGCTTTGAGGGTATCATCGCGATGGTCTAGCTTGCCACGTAGCAGCGTTAGCACGATGGCATGAGCTAATCACGATGGCATGGGGTCGACGGGATCATCGCGATGGTCCAAGTGAACCGTCGCGATGGCTCAAGTGAGTCGTCTCGATGGTGTGAGACCGTCGCGATGGTCCGGTCGAGTCGTCGCGATGGCGTGAGCCAATCGCCATGGTGTGACACAATCGCGATGGTCTGAGCCAATCGCGATGGTCCACCAAAATGCAAATTTTCAAGATGCGTCTGTGGATTCGTGTATGTGTTTGTGTCGCCTACCTCGTGGTGAACTCGCTTACCAAAAATACCAAAGTTGGCAGACCATCACGATGGTCTCACACACTCGGCAGATCTATGACAGAAAGTGAATTTTTACCTTTTCCAAGCTTTCCTGATGCACTGGAGCTTTGTACCTGCAAGAAAACTCAAAAACACACAAGTACACACAAGCACAAAAGCTCTCTCTCTCTCGCGCATGCACAAATGAGGGGAAATGAGGAGAATGGGTGGATATGGTGAATTTTCTGATTTTTTTGGAGTGGAAGATGATGATGCGGTGATGAAGATGGAGTGTGGGGGAGGTGTAAAACACTAAAAACTAAGTAAAAACAACAACAAAAACTGAAATTTTTACCCTCCAACACCACTTCTTGCTATACTCTCTTGGCTTTGTAGAAGCAAAAGACCTTTGATTTGGCCCATAATTACATGATGGTTGACCAAGAAACTAAGGCCAAAAAGGGAAGTGGAGCTTGGGGGCATCCTTGTTTGATCGAGAATTTTAGTCTAATCAATTGAGAGAGTTGATCCTTAATATTAATGCAAGCAAAAGTATTTCCCATAAGCATCAAGATCATGCTAATAAAGTTAGGCATGCAACCAAGGTCTTTCAAAGATTGAATCATTATTACATATTTAGTGCATGTATGTTTGCATGCATGTAACTACATTTGCATGTATGTTATGTCCAAAGTAATATTCGAAAGTGTCAACATATATAATGTTTTGTTTTGTTGTTATCAATAGCTTTTGCACTTATTACCGTATTACACTTCCCGTTTCTATTACCGAAGGAACAAACTTGATTAAAATCATAGGGAACAAAAGAAGATAATCTTTCTCCTACAATTAACTTTAGGTATTCATGAAATGTCTCATTTTACGTTCATTTAATCAAGAAATTTCTTTGATATTGTTTTATTTCTTATTCTTAATGTAGATAATTTATGTAAATAAGATAGTATGGACACATTATTATTTGATCATTTCCATCTGAGTAGATCCATTTCATATTCAAGTAAAATATAACAAGAAATTCATGATAGAAATATAGAGAGGGAAAGAAGTACAAAAAGAATAATTTAAAGATGGAAGTAGTACATCGAAAAGTTTTTTTTTCGACTTGCTTTTTTAGTATAGGTAGTGTGAAGGATGGATAAATCTTGAAATTCTTTGATGTGATGACTTTAACAAATGAATGACAAAGATTTAAAAAGGAATGGAAGATATTGAGAGAGAAGTTGAGATTCTTTAGACAAAGACAGAATGGACGTGATAAGGAGAGAAACAAAAAGAAGGACATAGTACATGAGATACTTTTGTTCTCTAGACTCCATTGTTGTGTCATTCGAGAACTCCATTGAGAACCCAACTACTTTTCATGAGATTTATTAGTTGAAGAATGGTCTACGTTTAATGCATGTGCATGCATAGAACTGAATTCTCATGTATGTTATGGCTGAAGTTCTATGGAAAGTTTCAATTTGTAAAAGAATTTTTGTAACAAACTAAGATCGTAGGACTACCACATACTAGAGAGATGACTATCCTTCCAACCTTATGCCTATATATATAGCTGCTCGAATCAACGAGGATCAGAAATGTAACTTGAGTACACAAGTGCATGTGCAATCTCCACCACTCCTGTAATACCTTCCACTAGAGTCCACTAGTGGTTGGTGTGATCTCCACCATTGCTTTAGCACCTTCTACTAGATTCCACTAGTGGTAGGTGTACTCGCCAACATTAACTTGAGTTAGAAGGCTCTAGTGGTTGGTATTATCTCCACCATTGCTTTAGCACCTTGCACTAGAGTCCACTAGTGGTAGGTGTACTCAGCAATGTTAACTTGAGTTAGAAGGCTTTAGAGCTCTTTGGGAAAAACTATTCCCCATGCTCACCATGGGGGTTCACTCCAAGAGCTCTTTCTTCCTAACCTTCAGACTTAACCACTAGGCTAAGTGGATTTGAACTTATGCTTAAGTTTAGTCTCAAGATCTTTGGCCATGCACATGAGTGAATAAATGGTGTTCGATTTCAGGTCTGTTTCAACTAGCCAGATACTCAGATCACAGAACTACTTTATTACATTCTTCCCCCCTTGGGAAAGATTTTCATTCTTGAATATAAATCAATTACATACATATATATATATATATATAGTAATTGTTGGCATACCCCTGAGCCTCATGTTCTAACCTTGAAGAACATGTTTCATCTTTGTGGTGGGACCAAATGATTCAAATCACCATCTAGCTTTGCATTTGATAATTCATCTAAGTACAAAGTAGTGAATGAATAATAAGGGTGGATCAAAAAACAACCTTCACCAATTCATTGTTTCAATATGTGTTGTCTAGGCACTAACATTTGAAATGGATGGATTCAAATTATTAGTCCATTTCAAGACATCATTGCTGCATGGACTTAGTAACTAAGGTGGCATTTCTATCCCTAATAATTCTTTGAGAAATCTTGATTCATTTGAATTTGATTTGGAAGTAAAGAAGTTTGGTTGAATCAAACATCTAACGTAGATGTTTGTACTATGGTTCACTTCCAACCAACATTTACTTGATTTATTACCCAATAGGTGAACTACCTTGTCCTAACGGTCTTGAAAATCCTATGTCGAATGTAGGAGAAAGTTTTCCATTTACTTTCGGCCAATCTTGACCAAGTCAAAAATGAAAATTGTCCAACTTAGGACAACCTCTCAAAATCTTTAGCTTTAAGTTCTTGGGATTTTTCAATCTTATGAGCAATTCCTAACTTTTATTTTCAAAAGTATATTGAACTCTTTGAAATTCATTAGAGTTATTCTATGTAACTTGTAGCAAACTCGAATTATTAAATCAACTTAGACTTAGCATCTTTTGAAGAATGATAGGTTCTTATACATAAGATCTATGAAGGATGTTTGATTTAGTTACCTCATTCTAACTCGCTAAGCTTGGTCTTTCTTGAAAGGATTTAGATACTCTATCTGAGTTGAATCCAAAAGATTTGGAAAGCAGAAAGAAAGAACTAAAAATTTGTACAACCAATTCAAACTTCTAAGATACTTAAACTTGTTGTGAGTCAAACTCTATGTGACTAATGACTTTTAACTTTGCATAAATTGGTTTCAACAAGGTATTGAAGCAGCTTATCCATCTTTAGGAGAAAGAAACTAGATTCTCATGGAGTAAAGCTAAACATCATCATCAAACCAAAAGATATTGTCATGGTAACAAAACATCAATATGTCGATCCACCAAGGTTCCATTGATGACTTTTGTTACTCAAAAGACTAATGTTTCACTTGAGACTAAGTTAATCTTTCCTTTATTTAATCTCTTTATGACTTCCTTTCTTGGGATGCAATTCTTGTGCATTACTTTAAGTCAAGAGATCATCTTTATTGAGTTACATTAGGAACTTGGTGTGTAACTTAGCCTATCTAACTTTAGCTTAAAGGATAATTTCAAACTCCTATTTCTTAAAAAAAATTATTAAATATTTTTGAATCAAAAGCACTTTATCTTGAATCTTTTTCATAATTCAAATAAGTACATGATTTGTCATATTTGAATGATAAATGAAGGTCTTAGAAGTTAATTACTTTGTGGTCATGATTTTATCCTCCTTGAATTTAAAGTTCTATTTTGAAATTTTAATTCCTTTGAGAATCCCATCTTTCTTCAAGATTCATTCTAGGACTAAAAGATACTCATCATCTCACAGTCTGATGTCCATACCATCTTTCCTACATCAATATGAGTATAAAATTTGGTGTCCCATACCACGCTATTTTATATTCAAATTGACATATGAAAATCCAAACATATTTTATAGCCTACCTTCTCACTTGAATTATTTAAAAGAATTTGAAGTTTAAGGAATTACCTCTAACTTGATTTTCTAGGTTTTGATTCCTTCAATATTGTTTCACAATCTTGTGCTTTCACCTACACTTTTTCGTGGAAACTTGAAAACCTTGTGATGGAACATCCATTCTTCTTTTCTAGGGTTTTTAAAAAATAAACCAATTAGAATTCCAAGGTCTTGAATTTCTCAAATTCAAGTCCTATTCATTATACTCAACCAATCTGTAGTGCCAAGAGATTTTCACTTCTTGTCTTCAAATTCCTCTCTTAATGAAGTGTTAAGTAGCTACCATGGGACTTGACATGAATCTTGCTACTGCTTAAGTCTAAGCATCCACCCATGCTTTTGGATTTCACCTCTAAGAAATCCTTTTAAGGATAGGAAAACTTTATGTTTTACCTTTCATATAATTAAGTATCATCATTAGGGCTACAAAGTACATATTTAGGACAACTAACTCCTGCACACTTTCCTTTGTTTTTTACATGTTTTATTTATTTTTGTGGCTTACAACCACCTTTAAGTTTAGGGATCCCATATTCTCTAAACTTTAGCGTGCCACAAAGTTATTCTCTAGACACCTTTCTTGGCTAACATCTATGTCCTAAAAGATGTTTACTTTCCCTTCCCTAACCCATCAGTTAGGCTTAATGACTATGTCCTTGTTTCTAAAAAATACACTAGAAAACAAAACGAAGCTACCATCATGTGGTAACTTCTATCTTTAGAATGTCATTCAAAAGGACATTATCATGTACTTGTCCTAACATATTTATGAACTTATTCTTGTTTTGGGAAAAGTAATGGGTCAATGGAGATCCATTCCTTGGAGCTTCTTGTATTCCCAAAAGATAAGTTCACCTTGAATATGGTAGGAAAATGGGGAGATTCATCAAATAGAACATTATACTATTTCATTTAAGTTAATGTATTTAGGAACATCTCATTTCCTAAAGATGACTTGTCTAGGTTTACTCTTGAAGCTATAAATTTTTCAAATAAAATCACAAAGAGACTCTCTAACTAAGATGGAGAGATCTTTCAAAGTTTCCATGTTTTTTCTTGGCACCCTGCATCCTTAGAATAGGTGTAATCATGCAAGATTAACTTCAAAAGTTCGTAAATCCTTCTTCTTGCATCTGTATCTTTTTCTTTGTGAGCTCATGTGTATGTTCCGGCATGTAATGTTGTTGGATGCGAGCATGGAACACAGGGTTCCTCGCAACTGCCAATGCGCTCTAACTGTCAATGAAGATGGTGGTGGCAAAAGACTGACCAACACCCAAATCAGTCATAAGGCGTCTGAGTCACACACACTCAACAATCATTGTGAAAGCTGCCCTATACTCAGCCTCAGAACTGGAAGTGGCCACAGTAGGTTGCTTCTTGCTCAGCCAAGATATACATGAGCTATCAAGCATGAAGCAAAAACCATTGGTGGACACATGAGTGTCATAGCAACCAACTCAATCACTATCAGAAAAAGCATGCAAATCTGGCGGTAGTGATCCCCCCTTGGGATAAAACAATCCAAGTATCCGAGTACCACTCAAGTAGCGAAAGATGCGCTTAACCGCCTACCAATGCTTAACACCTTGGCAATGCATAACTCATCTATGAGACAACAAACTGAATATCTGGTCGAGTAATGCATAAGTAAATCAAGCATCCAACATCTTGTTGATAGAGAACAACATCAAATGCATCTCCAACATCATGAAGATTCAATCGTAAACATGTCTCCATATGAGTGGTAATAGGCTTACACTCTTCAAGGCCTAAAGGCTGCAATAATGCGTCAATATAAATATGACACAAAGCCTTCCACCATCAACTTGCATAAACTGAATGCCCAAATAGTGATGCAAATGCCCCAAATCAGACATCTCAAATGAGGCATGCAAATCAACCTTAAAATCAGCAATATGCAAGTCATGAGGACGAGTGAGCAGCATGTCATCAACATATACCACAATGATCAAAAGCACATCATTAGCATGCTTAACATATAAGGTGCTTTTAGTTGGACTGTTGTGAAAACCATGTGCAACCAAATAGGCATGTATCTTTTCATACCAAGCACGTGATGCTTTCTTTAAACCATATAATGCCTTTTTTAACATGCACACCTATTTTTCATGCCCTTTTTGCTCAAAGCCACAGGGCTAAAAAACATACACTTCTTCATGCAAGTCACCATTCAAAAATGCTATTTTAATGTCCAACTAGTGTAGATTCCAACCATGATGAGCTGTAAGTGCACAAATGCTATGAATAGTGTTCATTCAGCAAGTAGGAGCAAAGGTTTCATCAAAATCAATGCCTCTTTTCTATGCATAACCCTTTGCAATAAGCCTAGCCTTATACATGTCAACTATTCCATCAGGTTTACGCTTTAGCTTGTATACCCACTTAGTGCCAATGGCCTTCTTGCCAGGAGCTAGGTCACATAAAGACCATGTACCATTTTTCATGATAGCATCATATTCAGATTGCATTGCAGCCATACAATGTTCAGAATTTTGTGCTTCAAACGAAACAGGTTCAGTCTCATCACAGAGACTAGAGGCAGCCATAGCATAGAAATCTGATGCAAAAGAGGCACTGTGAGATATGATGATATGATAGATGTGCATCTAATTTGCTATCACATAAAGTCTGCACAAACCATTTTGGTATAGTTTTTCTTTGCTCAATATCAGCTCTCTCATCAACAAGTGCATCATGTAAATCTGCATCAGAATAGGAATGATCTACATCATCACATGAAACCTGCAAAGGTTGAGAAGTTGCCTCATTAGGACCAGCACTAGATTGTCCACCTGTAAAAAGAGGCAGCAAAGTATCATACATGTCTTTGGAGCTAACAGATGTCTCCTTAGTACATGAAAGTAAGGGCTGAATAGCATCTTCCACAAAAACAACATCACGGCTAACCAAAATGCGTTTAGTCTGTGGATGATATAGACGATAGCCTTTGCTTTCAGAACTGTACCCAACAAGAATACATTTTATTACTTTATCATCCAATTTTCTACAATGTTTTTCAAGAATTAATGCATATGCCAAACAACCAAAAACACGTAGATGAGCAACAGATGGCTTGCAACCATACCAAGCCTCATATGGAGTGATAGACTACAGCGCTTTAATGGGACACCTGTTAAGTACATATGTTGCACACATGACAGCCTCAAGCCAGAAACTATGTGGTAAAGCCTGTTAGGCTGTAGAAATGTAATTGTAATTACTGGAACAATGTAATTAGAAACGACGCACAGTGAAAGGATGTAGCGTAACACTTGTAACTTTTTTATAATGAAAAGTGTGAAAGAAGAGATGCGTTGGGAAGCAATACATTGGACTGTAGGTCTATGCGGTGCGCCTGTAGGTTGCTTCAGCGCAAGTTTTACTTAAATTGGTGTCTTGAATTCTTACTGTTTTGAGTATTAAATTATTTCGGTGATGTTGTTTGTGTAATACTTTATTGATGAGGATATAAGTTTAATTGTGGTTTCGCATCAATCGCCGATGGAGAATCAATGTTATTCTGCATTAATGAGTATTATAAGTTTATCGCGGTGACATATTCCGTATACTGTTAGAGATTCTAGTGGTGAAATTGTTAATTACAAGTTTGGTGGTGGAAAAATTAGAGTAAAGTGATGAGTAACTCTACACAATGAGTATTTCTTTGGGAAAATAATCATAGGGCCTCTGTAATACAGACCCCTCACCATCCCAAGAACCCAATAATTGATTTATTTCTGATAGCCGTTAATACTGGCACCGGCCATGGGGCATGGAATAGCCAGGCTGAGGGTAGATTAAGGTCGGATGAAAGAAAGAATTTATGATATATGCCTGTAACACGTTCTGATGAATCTTATCCAAAGTACTGAAGTGATCAGCATCCGTGGAAAGTTACTAGCATGTTGGGAACACCCTCTGGTAGCAGTGGTGAAGGACAATCATCTAAAGGAAAGCGTGATACATGGACTAGTGGAGTGGCACCACAACATTTTCTTGTTCAAGGATTACAGAGTATACCAGGATTACAATCCGTTCAATCTGTTGAAAGTGTGGTCAGTGGAGTAGGCACTCATTTTGGTGATAGCCTGGTGAATTCTAGTGAGAACCAAACTTTTAGTTATGATTCTGGTGGTACTAGTACATTTGTGGGTGAAAGTTCTGGTAAAAAGTCTATCTCAGTCATAAAATACAATGAATGGCAGTTGAATTCAGACGTGTGTGATCGAAGTAGTGATACCATACGACTAGAGATTTCACAAAGCGAATACATGACACAACAGTAATCAGAATCAACATATTCAAGTGATTCCGAATTATTACTTCCTCTTGATTTAGACGACATGAGTAGTACGCAGCAAGAGCATCAGCAACAACAACAAGAACAACAGCAATAGCAAGAGCAACAACAACAGCAATAGTAGGTCATATACCCATGACCGATACCTGCCAGAGTCACATATACTAAATTTGGTGGATTTTTGGGTGATGATCTTGATGCTCATGTCCGTACTTTCAAAATTAATTATACTGTATTAAATTATCCAGTGGATCCAGCATATAAGGCTATAGTGTTTCAATCCACTCTTGTTAACCGAATATGATATTAATCATTTTGGTCAATACGACGATATTAAGAATGCCTTCTTACAGCGTTTTTTATTAAAGAAAAATGTGGCCGAAATCTTTGATTACTCACAAAACAATAGACAGAAACCACATGAGAGTGTGCAAGAGTATGCAACTTTATTCCGCACTCATCTATGGTAGCTACCTCCAATGCATGCTAATCTACCAAATGATGTGATTACTCAATGGTTTATTAATGGATTAAACCCCCAACTTGAACAAGTTATGATTATTCGATGTGTGGGTTGTATGACCTTGGATGCAGTCATTGCAATGGCATTACATTTGGAACATAAGGTTGGTGGTTTTATTGAAGACTTGGAGTTGTTAAAAGCCTCCAAGAGTACGAACGATGATCCATTGAAACAAGTATATTGCACCAAATGTAAGAACCCGGGGATAGTACTTCAGCTTGTGCATAAATCAAATGTATTGTGCTATTTGTAATACGGCAAGTCATTCTACTGAAACTTGTCCATATAATGCAAAAGTACAGACTAGACCGATCGTAAATGCCATAATACAGGAGCAAGGACAACTGTCCGCCCACTATATACCACCACATAAATACATCTTATCAAACTTACAAGAATTATAGAGGACCAGGACCAAACAATTTTGGACAGCCTCATTGGAATTTGGGACAAACCAGTGAGAGTGCATCCCTCCCACCATCAAGATGCCATTTTTGTGGAGAAATTGTCCATATTTGTAGATATAGTAAAGAAGCATCCGAATATAATAAATGAAGAAAAGAATGACAACATCCAATTGCAAATATGGTATACATTTCAACAGTAGATACATAAGCGGCAGCATTTCAAACACGGTCCGATAAGAAGTTGCACCCGGTTGCTGAGATTTTAGAACGGGGAATTCGAGAACAACAGCAGATATTTACTAAAGCAACCACATTGGCAAGACAAGAACCAACTATCTTTCTCGATCCAATACCCGTGGTCCAGCAACCAGTATAGAATACCCCACCAAAAGAGATGGACCTGGTCCAATTACCACCGGAGGACACATTGGACTTGATATATGGTATGCAAAATTTTGATTCTATGTGGAACATTATATCAAAAGCATCTATTACAATCCTGTTGGGGCAACTTTTATCATTGGTCCTTGGTACTCGACAACAATTTCAGTGACAAAGTAGTCCAAGATCTTCGTGCACACCTTCTACAGCAACAATTAGCCTGGAAATGGATTCTACGGTGGATCCTGTTGTTCCTTTAATTAAGGTATGGTATAAAAACCACAAAATTTCACAAGTATTAATTGACGGAGGGGTTAATATTGCTACGGTCGCACTCTATAAGAAGTTAGGATGGACTCAGATTGAACATGTCCAGTTCTTTGTAAGAATGGCTGATCAATCTCGGGTACATCTAGTGGGTTTGGTGCATGATATACCCATTACCCTACACGCAACAATGTTCAAAATGACTTTTGTTGTCTTGGAATTACACAAATCTAGCCTGGATTACAACTTATTTGGAAGGCCTTGGTTGAAGTAGGCAGAAGTGTTATAGGATTGGTTTGCACATGAACTTATTTTTAAAAACAATCACTGAAAATATGTTGTACCTTTGGATGATATGAGGCCTTGCGACTTTCATGCACGACCTTACGTGGTAGAACCCGTGCATATGTTGGATGGTCTTTCAGATGACAAAGAAGAAGCTTTTTTAAATGCTAACTAGGATTTGTTAGCATTGGGTACAGTTGATTTACAAGCCATAATGGATAATTGGACTCCTGCCGCTTATACGGTAGTCCCTCTCACCGAAGAAGTGGAACTAGTTATGGATCAGGTTTTGGATGCCACTGATCTTCGACACTTACACCCCCCACCTGAGGATATTTCCATGCCTCGACAATTTTATGTACCAGAAGATCAAGTAATCACTTGCAATTCGGGTGACCAGGTTAGCCCACGCCCGATCAAGATTAAGGTCAGATTATCTGAACATTTTCAAGACGATTTATTGTAGTTCTTGAAGGAATTTGGTGATGTATTTGCTTGGGAGTATCACGATATGAAGGGATTGGATCCTTGCATCTACCAACACTGTGTGATGCTAAAACCAGATGCTCAACCAATTAAGCAACAAAGTTACTGAATGAGTCCCAATTATGTTGCACAAGTGAAAGCTGAATTGGATCGGCTGTTGAAAGTAGGTTTCATTGTTCCCATTGAGCACACCGAATGGATCTCCCCTATTGTCATCATCCCAAATGAAAACAAGCAATTACGAATTTGTGTGGATTACTGGAAGCTGAATGCGGCAACGGTACCTGATCCATTTCCACTTCTCTTCTTGGATACTATGCTAGATGATGTTGCAGGACGAGAAATGTACTCTTTTTTGGATGGTTATAGTGGCTATAATCAGGTGCAAATGGCTGGAATGGATATTCCCAAGATCGCGTTTCTTACAAATTGGGGAGTATATGCTTGTACGGTGATGTGGTTCAGTTTATGCAATGCTCCAAGCACTTTTCAATGATGCATGCAGGAAATCTTTTCTCCCTACTTAACTACATTTATGCGGGTGTATCTGGACGATTTCTCATTATTTGGTGATACATTGGCTCAGCTTTACCACCTCAGATGTTGTTTTTCCAAATGTCAGGAGTTATGTCTTTGTTTAAATCCCCACAAATCCATCTTTTCAGTCTCTTGTGGCAAGCTACTCAAGCATGTTATTTCACAACCAGGAATTCAAGTGGACCCTAATAAAGTTTGTGCGGTGTTGAATGTGCCCCCTCCTGCAACACCAAAGGAAATTATGCGGTTCCTTGGTTAAATACGGAGGCATGGTCGCCATCTTCGGTGGCTTGCTCATGTGACTATACCGCTTAATCGTTTGATTAACCAGTAACCCTCGACAGTTTGTGTGGACGCAGGAATGTCAATTGGCTTTTGATCAATTGAAAACTCTCTTTACATAGGCTCCTATTTTACAAGCTCCTAATTGGCAACTTCCTTTCCATGTTTTCATGGATGCTTCTGATATTGCAATGGGTGGTGTGTTAATGCAGAAACATGATAAGTGGTTTCGTCTTGTTTGTTATGCAAGTTGACAACTAGCAGTTGTTGAACGTAATTATTCCATTATTGAATGAGAATGGCTTTGTCTAGTCTATTTGGTGAAAAAATTATGGCACTATCTTTTGGGATGCAAATTTACCTTCCATGTAGATCATGTGGTCTTTTTTTATCTTGTACGACAACAACATTTAAGTGGCAGATTAGCCCGGTGGATGTTGTTGCTTCAAGAATTTGATTACAATGTTGTGCATCATCCGATATCATCACATGCTCTCGCAGATTTCCTTTCTCGACTGGATTCCAGTGAGCCTCCCGATGGCATTGATGATACCACTCCGGCCACCTATGTGACCGACTCAATTCAGGATGACTCCCAGGTGTTACCTGTCTCACCTTCGTATTATGACACCCTCATTATTTTTTTAACCAGCGGATGTTCTCTAGATACGACTTCGACATCAGCTCGCTGTAAATTGGCTATGTATAGTCGCTGATTTCACATCATTGTGGGTCAATTGTATTATATGGATCCATTTGGCATGCTCTTACGATGTATTCCACCACATGAAGTTTCTTTGGTAATCTCAATGGCTCATTCTACTCCTTCCAATGGGCATTTTTTGGTCGATCTTATGTATCGAAAAATTCTACATAGTGGGTTATGGTGGCCCACAATGCATCATGATATTACTGCTTATATTCAATAGTGTGATGCCTACCAACGTACTAGACAACCTTTACACTGGCATCATTTTCCGCTTCAGCCTGTCCTTCCCCTTGAGCCCTTCCAAAAGTGGGGATTGGACTTTATTGGTCCTATTACGCCTCCTGCCATTGTTACAAATCATCGTTATATCCTTACCTGTATTGATTATGCTACTCGTTGGGTTGAAGCTTGGGCATTATGGTCAGCAACTACTCCGGTGGTCGCTAAATGTTTACTTCATGATATTTTTCATCGGTATGGGCTCCCTTTGGAGATTATTTCTGATCAAGGGCCTCATTTTGCTAATACATTAATGCAAGTTTTAACATGAACCTTCAATATTGTCCATAAATTTAGTTCCCTTTATTATCCTCGAGTGAATGGATTGGCCGAGAGTACTAATAAAACTCTTCTTAATATGCTGAAGAAACTTGTTTTGGAGTGCCCGGAAAGATGGTATCAATTTCTTCCTTTGGTCTTATGGGCCTACCAAATTACCTATAAAGTTGTTATTGGATGTACCCCTTTTAAATTGGCATATGGTCTTGAAGCAATTGCACCTATGGAATTGGTTGTACCCAGCTTACGGGTGGCATTGGAGCACAAGTTATTACCCGAAGATTCTTTCCCTTTCTGGCTGGATGTTTTACGGTCTTTGGATGAGCAACGTCTAGAAAGCTTTTTGGTTCTTCAGGAAGTTCAATTGCGGCAACCTAAAACCCATGATCGGTTCCTCAGGACTCCTGTCTTCACAGTAGGGCAATTGGTTCCTTTTTACAATGCCAAGTCTAATCGCGCGGCCAGAAAGTTCAAGCTTCATTGGTTCGGGCCCTACCACATTGCAGAATAGATTGGTCCAGCTACTTTTCCATTATCTACATTGACTGGAACTCTACTCCCTAAACCCATCAATGGATCTAAGCTCTGCCCGCATCGCATGCCATCCACTTCTCCTTAACTTTATGTATGTTTTACTTACCTTCATTAGGATCACGTTTGTTTCAATATCTTTGACCCACTGTCTATGTTATGCACTTTTCGGTTGACCATACCACCGTAATCCAAGATTTGTAATTGCTTAATGTGCTTTTGTAATAATGATCCAAGCATGTCTCCCTCCACTTGTGATGATTATGTTCTACACCTACGATTTCACCTTGCATTTTCTACTTAACCGGTGTCCTCGTACTCTTTCTCTTTATTGTGTTACTTGTGCTCCATTCATTGTGTGATTTGTATTCTGTGCATTATGCGTACCTTCTGCGTCATGGAAGCTCTTGCAAACATCACTACCTTCTGTGCTGGTCTTTCCCCCTGATTTGGTGGAGTTTCTTCATCCTCGCGGTTTGTTGGCATTCACCGAGTTGTCCTGGCATTCGATAGAATGTCATCCTTACTTCGCCACAGTGATTGCGACGATTACCGATGTTGCCCCGATGGAATCTTGTTGGCCCCTCACTTTCCTTAACCCACGCACGGTGGTTACCATTAACACTGTGGATGAGATGGTTTGTCTCCTGCAAGCCGGTCATGCTGAAGTTCCTCTTCTACCATTGGCAATGCTAAAGAAGCTCTTTCCCTGACATTCCTCCAACAAATTCGCCATCCTGTGCCAACCCGAGCCAGAATGTTTGACATTGCAATTTTTGGTGACCGCCCTTAACCTCCAAAAATGCACTTACGGTATCTCTAGACCCTTTTATTCTTTGATCGATGCTCCAGCCCGTGAGCCGATCAATTGGGCATAATTCTTTTTTTGGTGCATCCATCATGAGTGCCAAACTATTGTGCGATAGTGAATGTTCCCGCACCCATCTGCCTCACCTTCTTTCATTCCTTCTCCCGGTCGTGAACCCTATTTTGAACCTTCCGATGGGAAATCTCCTATTGCGCGAAGAGTCTGATCAGGTGATGGGACATGATGATGATAATGAAGACCTTTTCCAATTTTTTCGGGAGAAATGCAGAAAGGTTAGCCCTTCTCAAAGCATAGTTCATGCATCCACCAGTAAGGTAATCCTTAATGACACAGCTTCATCCCTGCATGTGTCTTTTGCCCCACCCTCACCTAAGGAACAACTTGCTGAAGATACTATTATGGAAGATGTTCAACATACCGTAACGGAAGACAAGCAATCGGAGGTCGTCATTAACACACCACCAAAGGATATAGTTGCTGACACCACCCATCAAATTGTGCAGGAAGCAGTCACTGAATCCCTCATGCACCATGAAGCACAAATGGATAAAGTTGATTTAAATGTGCCTCCATCTCCACCGAAGTCCATGCCTAATGGTAACACTACAGAAAATCTGGTAACCCCTCCTCTTTCACCTTCTTGGGCACCCTTACCCCCTAGTTCCCCGATACGCCCTTCTTCTCCTCCTCCTCACTTGGTTGTAGTATCCCACTCTCATCCTATACCCTCTTCACTCGATTATTCTCCCCCTTCCTCTTTTGCTACAGTTTCTATAAAAGCTTCTCTCCCATTGTCAAAATTTTTAGTACTGGATGCGTTTCTGCAATTGGCCCAGATTGGTGACTTCCTTATTCATTTATCTAAGCAAATCCCCACTCAGCTGAATGATGCTCAATAGTCCCTACGCACTGAATATCAATCAAAGGTTGATGTGTTAGAGGTAGATATTTCTCCATTGCAGGAAGAAATTTTGGTGGCTCGAGCACATTAATGTTTATTATAGGAACATGTTAAAGCTAAGGATGATGTTATTGAAGCTAAAGACGCAGAGATCACTCTTCTCAAGCAGGCACTAATTGATAAAGATGATGCTATGACCGCTCTCGATTGTGAGTTGGCCAATACTCACACCAGATTTACAAAAGTCGAATAGGCTTATAAGGTACTCTCTCAGAAAGCACTATAAAGTGAAACAGAACTTATGCAGGTTAGAGAAGAACTGTTCCAAAAAGGTCAAGTCATCGATGAAAAAATTGGTCGCACTATTAAGTTAAAGAAAGAAATTGAAGCTATTCAGAAGGAGCGCCAAGACTTCTTTAAGACAATGCAATTCCAGCCGCAGGAATTAGACCGCCACGAAAAGCAACTTGGTATTTAGCAAGAACAACTTTCATGAATTGATGCAGAGATTGCTGATGCCAAGTTATGCAGAGATACAGCTATAGCCAATGACTTCTATCTTCAAGAAGCTTTCTTGCAGAGGCAAAGTGAAGTTTTGTTATCTCAAGTCATTGCTTCTAGTTTGGTGGGCACAGATGCTCATCTGGTAGAACCGCATGTTCTCCAAGAGATGTTAGAGTCTTTGAAGCAAAAAAATTGGTGCACTTTTAAATTAGCTCCCACTATGTATATTCAAGGCATTGTCAATGGTTCTTAGCTATTTTTTTGTAATTACCCAATTTTGGGTTCGAGTTCACTGTGTGTGCTAGTGTTAGGCCGCCGAAATCTAATTGTAATTACTGGAACAATGTAATTAGAAACGACGCATACCAAAAGGATGTAGCGTAACACTTGTAACTTTTTTATAATGGAAAGTGGGGAAGAAGAGATGCGCAGGGAAGCGAGATGCCAGACTGTGGGTCTGTGCAGTGCACCTGTGGGTCGCTTCAATGCAAGTTTTACTTAAACTGGTGCCTTGAATTCTTACTGTTCTGAGTATTGAATTATTTTGGTGATCTTGTCTATGTAATACTTTGTTGATGAGGATATAAGTTTAATTCTGATTGTGCATCAATCGTCGATGGAGAATCAATGTTATTCTTCATAATGAGTATTATAACTCTATCGTGGTGACGTATTCCGTATACTGTTAGAAATTTTGGTGGTGAAATTGTTAATTACAAGTTTGTTGGTGGACAAATCAGAGTAAAGTGATGAGTAACTCTACGCAATGAGTATTTCTTTGGGAAAATAATCATAGGGCCTCTGTAATATAGACCCTTGACCATCCCAAGAACCTAGTAATTGATTTATTTCTGTTAGCCGTTAACAAGCCTGACTCTTGACCATACACCTCACAATCTTTATGAGTGACCTATTCTTCCATTCAGCAACCCCATGCTGTTGAGGTGTATACGACACTGTACATTGATGTTTTATCCCACATTTAGCCAGAAATGCATAAAAGTCAAAAGACATATATCCCCCCCCTCGATCAAAATGGAGGGTGCCCATTTTACATGATGATAGATTTTTAGCCAAAACCAGAAACATTTTGAAGCACATAAACACTTCCGACTTTGCCTTCAATGGATATACCCATGCATGCCTGGAAAAATCATCAATGAAAGTCACGAAGTAAAGATAGTTCCCAAAAGAAGGTGTCTACATAGGACCACAGACATCACTATGTACAAGCTGCAATTTCTGAGTAACCCAAATTGAACCATCTTTTGGAAAGGAGGAACACTCCATTTTGCCCAAAGTACAGCTTTCACAAACATGTTTTCTAGGTGCCTCAAGTTTGGGCAAAGAGGACATCATTTCATATTTTTGCAGGCATAGCAAACTAGCAAAATTCATATGACCAAAGCGTGCATACCAAAGCTTTGCATCTGACATAGCTTAAGAATCATGCATTGCACATGTCCAATCATTTACAGATCTTTCATAATCTATGAGCTTATACAACCCATGACATAAAATGCCAGAAGCAATAATGATGTTGCCATTCAATAGATCATGAACTGTACATCTGTCATCAAGAAATTTCACAACCAATCCAATCTTGTCTAATGCCGAAACTGATAACAAATTTTTCTTGATCCCTAGCACAAATAAAGCATCTCACAAAGTGAAAGAACTACCATCAACAGCAGTCAAAATGATCTTACCAATTCCCATGACAGGATAAGAGGATTTGTTGGCGCATGTAATAGTATTCCCTATAGGGGTAGGCTCGAGTGAAGAGAAGAAACTGCGTTGCGAGGTAATATGTTTGGTCGCGCCACTATCAAAGTACCAAACATCTAATTCTACTGCAGACATGCACTTGCTCATGAGAAGATGGGCCAAAACTGCAAACAGTAGTAAACGCCCATTCTTCATCCTGCACCAGATTAACAAACTCTATTTTCGGTATAGAGGCCTCTGCAACAACCATTCAGGCCTCTTTCTTCTTTGCCTCTTTAGCAGCCAGTTTTGGATAGCACTTAATGACATGATCATTTGCTTTATAGTATTTGCAAAACAATTTCTTATTTTCTGATTTCTTCTCATCTTTGTCTTCCTTCTTCGAATGTGCATCATTTGTAGATTTCTGCTTGCTAGTAGAAGAGCTGTATTTACCTTTGCCCTTCTGACTAGCCAGGAAAGCTTGATCTGCAAAATGCATGATGGATCTATTCTACCTAGATTGATCTTCTTGCAACAAAACATAGAATAACTCCTCAAATGACAAGGCATTTGGATTGCCTTTCATCATCAAATGAAGAGTAGAAGCAAAACTCTGATATGAATCAGGAAGACCATTCAGAACGGTCTGCACAAGTGAGCTATTTGGTATAACTTCATCACCAGAAATCAATTGTTCTTCAAATCCTTGATCTTTGTGAGAAAATTGTCCATAGAATCACCTTCATTCATGTGCTCACTCTCCAACTGTTTTTGGAGGTAAGCAATGTGAGCCTCATTCCTAGCCTGGTACAATGTGGTAAGTGTATCCCAAGCATCCTTAATTGTTCTGCAAGAGCGAATGTGAGGAATAATGGCAAGTTTGACAGACAAAGCTATCAATGCATGTGCCTGAGGATCTTTGCCATCCCAACAAATTTGCTCTATAGTAGCTGCAACAGAAACAGTAGCACGAACAAGAATCTACAAAATATCATCATCTTCGACACCATCTCCATCAGCTCCAACACCTGTATTTGCAGTACCTATATTCACAGGTGTAACATGATGTCTTTCAACACCCTGCACAATATTCCATAGTCCTTTTGCTACTAATACATGATGCATCATATAAGCCCACAATGGGTAATTCGTACCATCCAACTTATCCTCAATAGCCAACATACGAAATACATCACTGCTTTCAGCCACGGCCACTGACTACAATACCTTGATGCAGAAAAATGATTGTATCTGAAAAAGTTGAACAGAACTACCCAAACAAGTTCTGCTAGACCTATCGTAGACTTTGAGACGCTTATACTGGCGAACCAAAACTGGTATATATCTTTGGCACAAAAAGACAAAATAGCATACACAAGCACTACAATAGTGCATTTGGAGGCCGAAACGGAACAGATTGTGATTTTGCCACCACAAAGTGAAGCCGTTTTGATCTCTGAAACACCCTGATCATGCTTACCAAATTTCATGCGATTTTGAGATTGCAATTGGAGAGGTGTCAATAACACCCTAGATGAAGCGGTGACCTACTCTGATACCAATTGTTGGAGTTAGACGTCTCTAGAAGCACGCAAACAACACAAGGGAGAAGAAGAAGCTTGGAGCATAACACACAATATTAAATGTATTACCACTAGAATGTACAAAGATAAGTAGTCCGTTAGGGCAATAGGGGCATATACAAGCCAGGGGAAAAAAGCCTCCTAAAGAGGGAAAAAAGTGCCCTGACGGTCCTAGTGTGTTCACACACATCACTAGCTAAATGTATCAACAAATGTATGCTTATATGTGTTATCTACTCCTTCCCCACCTTTTTTCATTGTTATCTCGCATGTGTGAAGCATCGAGAGTTGTTAGATGTAGGTGAGTGATTCTCAACACTTGGTTTTTTGGACATAACTTAGTGCTCGAAAAGTCCAATAAATTCCAAGCGACTTCCGATAGATGCGTCTTGTTGAGAGTTTTGGAAAGAACCTGCTCTAACCATATTCAAGTGTTAGAGCTAGGAGAAATCGATGATTTAGTATCTATTATGGCACCAAGTATCATGACACACACCGATGTGTAGAAGGTGTTGTGTGAGGTAGAAAATCACTCTTGCATGCACTATTTGACCTATCCATTTAAATAGGATAGGACCTTACAAATATTAGAAAAATCAAAAGAAGAAAGAATTTCTTTGTGACCATTGATCTTGGTCGAGGTCTAAAAATAAAAACCAAGTATCATGAAAAGAGTTGTTGATGACCAATATTATCGAGACTTGTATCACTTGGTGCTCCCTACACAATGAGATTCAGGGGCTAAATTTGAGAGAAGATACCTTTTAGGTGAGCCCTACACTTCGATGATATCACATTTGCACATATACATGGATGTGGGTAGGAATGACACATCTTGAGTGTCATTAGGATCGTTTTAGATGAGATAGTATGAATTTTTGTAATGCAAGGGGAAAGAGGAGTGCACAAGGAGCACGAATATCACATTAAATTTGAAAAGAAGTAGGAAAAGTCCAAGTATCACAAGTGATCGAGTCGGGTATCATTATACCTTATTCTCATGTGTCGTCGATACCTTGATAGGTGTCCTATATCATCAACACCTCACTCCCAGTCGTGTATTGTCGATACATGTTTCACGGTTGGTTGAGTGTCTTCACATGATACTCATGTATTGAGTATCATGTGTCATCTTGTGTGTGTATCGTGTATCGCCTATACCACTAAGTGTCATCACGTGACTTTGGAGTATGATGTATCATTGTTCTCTTGTGTCGTGTATCATTAGTTGCTCAAGTATCATGTGTCACCAACACTCTCAAGTGTCACGTATCATGGATATCTTGATTTTTATCATGTACCGTGAGATTTAGGTGTCGTGTATTGTTACCATTGTGAATCATGTATAGTTTAGTCCATATTATATCATGGAATTGGGTATCATGTGTCATTTGCCTCATAAGTATCATGTATCATGATTTTCTAGGATAAGTCACATTTGGATTAGAAACAATACTTGGGGGATTTCAAACAAAAAACCCCATCTAGAGCCAAAATCCAAGACTTGAAACATTTAAAAGCAAAAGATAGTAAGAACTTAAGGTTAGGGAGACTGAGAGGAGACCCAAGTTGTGAATGAACTTGAGATCACAATGTGTATTAGGGAGAAAAAGGGCTATAATTTCCTCAGTAGGAAGTGTAACTTTGAGAAGCATACACTCCACTTATTCAAAAACCTACATTGAATCGAAAGGTCAGCAAATGACAACCTCAAAAGACAAGCATAGCTCTCTCTTCTTGATTGAAACCATGTGCTTAATTAAAGGGAGTATAGAAATTCGGTATATTTTGTGTCTACTAATCCGCATGGAGTGCCTATATATCTAGATGGACTCAACATATGAGTTGTTAGACTAAGAGACTTAAGAACCTTTGAATTAATTCAAAGACCATCAATGAAATTTGAAGATGGATTCTATGTGGATGGACCAGGCAGTTTATACCTAATAATTGACCAAGTTAAGAGGATCAATGACATTTGGGAGATTGAAGAACCTAGTAATCTTTTCAATACAAGAAATGGAGAGCGAGCAACGACCCCTAGAGGAAATTCAATAGTATTAAATGTCTTGAGATGGGATAGAATTCCTCAAGATGACAACCTGATGGATTTTATCCAAATGTTGGCATTGTCAAGTTGTTGGAAGCAACTATGCCCATATCAAGAAGAACCATTAAGCCTACTACCATATATGAGCTACATGATCTTTTAGACTCTTCAAGAGTCACTTATTTGGATCAATATAAAAGAAGGTATTGGGAAGTGACTAACTTAGAATGGTCGAGACTCCAATATATGGGTTTGCTAGTGTTTCCTCATAGCTAACATGCAACTTCTTCTCACAACCCGTAGACTTAGCAACAAAGCCAAAGAAACCCTAACATAGGGCAATGTACTTGGCAAAATATTCCTCAAAGACCTCATGTACATTTTGCAATTCAGGCACTAGCTCTATGAATAACCCTCGAATGGACGGAGAGGCTATGAATAGACCATCCTTTCCTCAAAGACCTCCACATGGAAGGGGACTAGGTGTGCATCTAGTAGTTCAAATTACTCCTCAACCACCAGATGTGGGTAGAAATCTTAGACATTCTCAAGTGGATAAGTGCATGAAAAATCACTATGATGGTTTAAGAGATCCCTACCATCACATGGTTGAGTTTAAACAAGTATTGCTAGTTGAGCAAGTAGTTGAATTCTTTGTTCAGTATGAAGCCTTTGGACTCACATTGCTTGGAACGGCTTTAGCATGGTTACAACCATAAAACCATGATGGATTTTCTAATATTGAGCAATTATTGGACGAGTTCATTGCCGAATATGCAAAGAGAGTAATTGATAACAATACCTCTTCTTCAATTCATAGCTTCAAGCAAGAAAATAGTGAGTTGGTGATGCTAGCAACTAAAAGATTTAAACAGTATGTTGACTGATGTCTAGCAAATGAAAGGCCGACCCAGCCAAAAATTCTCTCATTATTTTTGGATGGACTAACTAATGGAGGATTGAAAATCGTAGTGTATGTCAAACAATTGAAGTCTTTGGCTGCTTGTCTTAAAAAATGCATAGATTTGGAGGAAAATTTAGATAATGACTTGAAAATTCCTTAGACTCTTGCAAAGTCTGAAGATGCATCGAGTAGTGTATCTACTCACTTCAATTGTGAAGGAATTGGTTGAATTTGTTGCCAAAAAGCTTGGAGTACAAAATCAATGTTGATGTATGAAACACCACAAGAAATGAATTAATGTGACACTAGAACACCTCTATGGTCACCATTAACTCATTGCCACTCCAAACTTTGAGAAATGATAGCTTAAAGTGAGAACTTTGCTTCTACAGAAATTCCTAGTCACCGAAATGACATACCTTCAGTATTTTGCTAATTTCTCCTAGCTCAAGTATTATTTCTCCATGAAACTTTATAGGCTGAAACTAGAAGAGTAGAGCTTTCCAACAAGCTATCATATGCATCAAACGGATCTCTAGAACTCAAGTTATGGCCCTCACAAGATGACCCTATATGACCTTCCAAAACTGGAAATTTTACCTGTTTTAGTAAGAGCGCCTGTTTAAAATTAGAATTCGATGCCTAGCATCGACTTGCAACGAGAATTCGATGTCGGGCATCGACTTGGGATGTTTTTGGCCACTTTTCAGCAGGGATTAGATGCCGGGCATCGACTTCCTGCATAAAGTCTTGATCTTTTGGACACCAAAACTATAGGTGATTTCATGCACACTTAGAATATGACTTATCAACTGGAATTCGATGCCAGGCATCGAGTTGCTCCCATAAAACTCAACCTTTCAACATACATTCGATGCCACGCATCGACTTGCTTGGAAAACTTCAATCTTTCAAATCATTGCACAGAAGACAAACACTGGAGATGGAGGAAGAAGACTTATACACAGAACTTTAACTAGTTCTTGTCATAACTATGAAAAACTCAGAAGCTTACAAGTGCTTTCTCGCTCAGAGAAGCCCGACTATACTCAGTCATACAAAAATGAGTTCTTCTCACTTTCTCATTGTCTTCCTCATCGCGTCAGTTGATACAAACTAACTTATATAGATTTTCTTATTCTCGTGATTTTAAAAAAAACTTCTAGAACTAAAGTGAACTAACTTTACAAATATGATACATTTGTGAATTTGTCCCTTCACATAGGCATGGGGTTTTCTTCCTAAGATTTGACCTTCAAATATATGTCCAGTTAGTGATTGTTTCTCCAACAGCTCCCCCTCAATCACTAATTGACATTCCCTGTTTCTTCATATCATCTTCTTTTCTTTTACTCCTGCCATGCTTTTGAATCTGCTGGTCTTTACACCATCCAAGCTCTTTGTCATTATGTCTGCTAACTGATCTTTAGTAGAAATGTACTCCACTTCAATCTCCTTCTCCATTACCTTTTCTCTGAGAAAATGATACTGTATCTCTATGTGCTTTGTCCTTGCATGAAATACTGGATTTGCTGCAAGATAAAGTGAACTCATATTATCTCCATGTATTGTAGGTGTACCTTGATCAATGCCTAAGCTCTTGAACAATGTCTGCATCCATATGACTTCCTTAGCTGCTTCCACAAGTCTTGTACTCTGCTTCAGTTGATGATAATGCTACTGTATGTTGTTTCTTTGAACACCAACTTACAAGCTTATCACCAATATATATCATGTAACCATGAGTTGATCTTCTGTCATCTTGATTACCTGCCCAATCTGAATCACTATAGGCTCTCAACTTCAAATCTGATGTAAAAGGATAATATAATCCTTCCTTTATAGTTCCTTTGATATATCTGAGAACTCTTTGACCTGCAATCCAATGTGGGTCCTTTGGACAATGCATGAATTGTGACAAAACTCCCACTGCATAACTAAGATCAGGTCTTGTTAGTGTAGCATAAATCAAACTACCCACAAGAGATTGATACTTCCTCATATCTTTGTAGTCTGCACCATCATATTTACTGAGCTTGTGATTAACTTCAAGTGGAGTTGAAGCTTCTCTGCAATTTTCCATATCAAACTTCTTCAACAAGTTCAGAAGATACCTTTCTTGTGACACATATATGCCATGATCTGTATAAGTAACTTCCATTCCAAGAAAGTATGATAACTTTCCTAGGTCACTGATCTTGAATTCTTTTTCAAGCAATCTCTTTACCTCCTTGATTCCTTCATCTAAAGTACCTGTGATTATAATGTCATCTACATAAATACAAATGTAGATTGTACCTTCCTCTGTTCTTTTGATAAGTAGACTTGAATCTGCTTTTGAACTTTGATATCCAAGATCATTGAGATACTTCACCAGTCTATAGTTCCAAGCTCTTGGAGCTTGTTTCAATCCATACAATGCTCTTCTCAACCTACAAACAAAATTTGGATACCTGGAATCTATAAACCCTTGAGGTTGTTCCATGTATACCTCATCTGATATGTATCCATTCAAGAATGCATTTTTTATATCCAATTGACTTAGAGTCCATCCTTTTGAAGCTGCAATAGCAATGATTGTCCTTATAGTTGACATCTTAGCTACGGGACTGAATGTCTCATCATAATCTATGCCATAGGTCTGGGCATAGCCTTTCACCACCAATCTAGCTTTGTATCTGGCTATACTTCCATCTGCAAGCTTCTTCACTTTATAAACCCATTTATTTCCAATTACTTTCTTACCATTTGGTTTAGGAACAAGTTCCCATGTCTTGTTCTCCTCCAGTGCATTGAACTCTTCCTTCATTGCTTCTTCCCATTGCTTCTTCCCATTGCTTCTTCCCATTGCTTCTTACCTTTAGCTTCATCATAGTTCTGAGGTTCTTCATCATCTTTGACCATATATGCATAGTTCTTCTGAGTTATGTAAGAAGTATCATAAGAATACCTTTCTGGTTGTCTTCTAGTCCTGCTTGACCTTCTTGGTTCACATTCTTCATATGTGTCTGGATACACTTCTTCATCAAATATAGGAGCTTCTTCATTTCTTCTTGTTAATCCACTTGTGGATGTACTTGCTTGCATATAGTCTTCATCTCTATTTACCTGCACAATTGATTTTCCTTTCTCACATCTTCTTACCTCTTCTTCAAATTCTTCAGCTGTATGACTTTGATCTGCATACCAACTTTTCTGTTCATCAAATGTAACATCTCTAGAAACAAGAAATTGTTTGGTTAGAGGATTCCACAACCTGTAACCCATCTGCTTTTCATCATAACCAATGAACACATATTTTTCTGCCTTTGGTTCAAGTTTATGCCTAATCTGTGATGGCACATAAGCATATGCAATTGATCCAAACACTCTACAATGATCTAGTGTTGGTTTCTTACCCCACCAAGCTTCATATGGAGTCATTCCATTCAGAGCTGCACATGGTAATCTATTCACAAGATATGTAGTTGTATTTACAGCCTCAGCCCAAAGATAATTTGGACAATTCTTCTCCTTTAGCATAGCTCAAGCAAACTCAACCAAAGTCCTGTTCCTTCTTTCTGCTACACCATTTTGTTGTGGTGTATACCTGCAAGTTATTTCTCTCTTAATACCTGCATTCCAAAGATAATCATTGAACTCTTGGGAGAAATATTCTCCCCCTCCATCAGACCTCAGTCTTTTAAGCTTTTGACCTGTTACTCTCTCTGCATATGCATGAAAATGCTTGAAAGCTCCAAACACTTCTGATCTTTCCTTCAAAACATATAATGTTATCCATCTTGTAGCATCATCAATAAAAAGAACATAGTACCTTGAGCCACTGATAGATCCTTCTTTTGTTGGTCCCCATACATCTGTATGAATGAGCTCAAGTACTCCATCATGTTTGAATCCTTTCTTTTGAAATGGTAACCTGTGTGCTTTACCCATTTGACATGCTTCACATTTATAAACCATATGTTGACTTTGCACATTTGGTAATCCTAGTATAGACTGATTAGCAACCATAGCTTTAATTCCTCTTTCATTGAAATGACCTAATCTCTTATGCCAGAGATCAAGTTCTGTAATCACTGCTTCACCATGTGTGAGCAAAGCTTGACCAATGTTTCCTTGCACTCTTAAAGTAAAGAGTCTACCTTCTTTCTTACCAGAGACAATCTGATTATATCCATTCTCTGGATCTTCCACAAATACTCCTTCATTTGTAAACCTGACTTGAAAACCTTTTTCAACTATCTGTCCCACACTAATCAAGTTTTTAGGTATTGTAGGAACATACAAAACATTGGTTAGCAAATCTGCTCCACTCTTGCATTTCACTTTTCCAATTGAATGTACACTATGTCTGGTATTATCACCTATTTGAACTGTGTGACTCGAAATACCTTTTTCCAATTCTGACATCAATTCTATGTTTCCTGACAAATGATTAGAACATCCAGAGTCAATGTAAAATACCTTTAGATCTTCTTTGTCTGATGTGTTGATTGAATTCATCATCAATGATGTATGACTTTCATTCTGTGTGTCATTTGCATAGTTGTAGTAGGTGGTGTTGTAGGATTGATTCTGTCCCCAACTTCTTCCTCCACCTCTACCATAGCCTCCTCTTTGACTTTGTCTACCTCTTTGAAAATTACTTTGATATCTTCCACCTCGGCCTCTGCTATTGTTATTTTGATTCTGGTTTGATCCTTGTTGGTTGTGCCAACAGTCATGAGCCAAATGATTACTCAATCCACAGATCCAGCAAGCCTTCTTGTTGTTATTTTGATTACCTCTTCCTCTTCCAAATCCTCTTGCTCTTCCTCTACCAGTGCCTTTACCTCTTGTATAATAAGCTTGAGAACTAGACTCCTCTTCATCCTTTGCTTTACCTTTATCTCCTTTCTTCTTGTTCTTCACGTACATTGCAGAACTTTGTCCTTTATCTCCATCTCCCTTCAAGTCTTGCTCATATGTGAGCATCAAACCAAGCAAGTGGTTCAAATCTGGAACATAATGATTTAACGAAAGTTCTGTTGATAAGACAAAAGGTTTCCACCTTTCATCCCCTCTCAAACCTGCAAGTAGCTGAGCAATCAATCTGTGATCTTCAACATCTTCATCTATGGATCCAAGACTGTCTGCAAGACACTTCATCTTAGTGACATAATCACTAATGGTTTGACTTGGCTTCTTCTTGAATGGTGTAAACTCTGACCATAGACTTGCTTTCCGTGCTTTAGTAGTGCTTTGGAAATGATACTCCAATGCATTCCATATATCTTCAGATGATTCCAATCCTCTGATGTGTGGTAGCAAATGATCAGAGATTGTATTGTAGATGTATGCTTTTGCACTTGCATCCTTCTTCTGCCAATGCTTTAAAGCATCTAGTTCTTCTTTCTTGGGTCGGCTTTCATCTTCGAATACTGGCTTCTCTTCTTCACCTGTAACATATATCATGAGATCCTTACTCATAAGTAAGGCTTCCATTCTCATTACCCATGCGGGGTAATTATCTCTGTCCAGTTTGTCAATGGAAATATGATATGCCATAGTTCTTTCCTTCTGCTGCAACCTGTGAGCTTAAAGGATAAAGGATAATACCTTTTGAAGTTCTTTGTGTATGAGGATACTTTTGAAGTAACCTTTTGATGCCTTGTGTCTTCAAATGCTTCACCTTTCAAACTTTAATGGAAAACTTTACAAAACTTCTCGTACCTTTGTCGTCTTCTGCTCTCGAGAATCTTTCTGCTCTGATACCACTTGTTGATGTATGAAACACCACAAGAAATGAATTAACGTGACACTAGAACACCTCTATGGTCACCATTAACTCATTGCCACTCCAAACTTTGAGAAATGATAGCTTAAAGTGAGAACTTTGCTTCTACAGAAATTCCTAGTCACTGAAATGACATACCTTCAGTATTTTGCTAATTTCTCCTAGCTCAAGTATTATTTCTCCATGAAACTTTATAGGCTGAAACTAGAAGAGTAGAGCTTTCCAACAAGCTATCATATGCATCAAACGGATCTCTAGAACTCAAGTTATGGCCCTCACAAGATGACCCTATATGACCTTCCAAAACTAGAAATTTTACCTGTTTTAGTAAGAGCGCCTGTTTAAAATTAGAATTCGATGCCTAGCATCGACTTGCAACGAGAATTCGATGTCGGGCATCGACTTGGGATGTTTTTGGCCACTTTTCAGCAGGGATTAGATGCCGGGCATCGACTTCCTGCATAAAGTCTTGATCTTTTGGACACCAAAACTATAGGTGATTTCATGCACACTTAGAATATGACTTATCAACTGGAATTCGATGCCAGGCATCGAGTTGCTCCCATAAAACTCAACCTTTCAACATACATTCGATGCCACGCATCGACTTGCTTGGAAAACTTCAATCTTTCAAATCATTGCACAGAAGACAAACACTGGAGATGGAGGAAGAAGACTGATACACAGAACTTTAACTAGTTCTTGTCATAACTATGAAAAACTCAGAAGCTTACAAGTGCTTTCTCGCTCAGAGAAGCCCGACTATACTCAGTCATACAAAAATGAGTTCTTCTCACTTTCTCATTGTCTTCCTCATCGCGTCAGTTGATACAAACTAACTTATATAGATTTTCTTATTCTCGTGATTTTAAAAAAAACTTCTAGAACTAAAGTGAACTAACTTTACAAATATGATACATTTGTGAATTTGTCCCTTCACATAGGCATGGGGTTTTCTTCCTAAGATTTGACCTTCAAATATATGTCCAGTTAGTGATTGTTTCTCCAACAATCAATAAGGATCAAAACCCTATCAAGCCCAACCCATGAGGATGTTGATGTTGAGACAATGTATTCATTATGGAGGTGATCATCCATCTCATGCTTGTGCAAGAGGAGGACCTTCCCCACCATATCAGTATCCCTATGGAAGATGACCCTTATAGGGACCAAGCTTTTATTGTCACATTGAGCAGAAGTACACTAATCATAATATTGATAATTGTCCTTACAATAAACAACCTAAACAACCACAACCTCAACAATATAGATCGTATGGTTATCCATCTAGAGAACAAGATAGGGAGGCTCCCATGTATGCTCCATATTAAAGACCTACACTGGTTCAATTATCATATGAGTATTAAGGATACATCCAACCTCAATTGGTGTTAGGACAACAACCATCTCACCCTCAAAACGTTGTAGCATTGAATATATGCAATCATAAGAGAACTAGAAAGAGTTGTGATACCTATAACCGCATTGACGGGCTCTGAAAAATAGCAACTAGGGTTATGAGCACATTTATGGTGATTACTAGGCTTATGATAATAATCCCATAGAATACAAAGCAACATATGAGCAATATTACTATGAATATGATGGCTATGGAGACTCTTATGGGTTAGAATATGCCAATGTGATGTATGTTGCACCTAGATATCAAGCTCCAGTACGACAGCCAATAAGAACACTTGCGCCAAGAGGACCTTGCTACAGATGTTGAGGGGATCATTTCCTAGGGATTGTATAATGCCTTACCATCCACCTCCTCAGAAACCTTGGGGATGATATTTTAATGATTGTGGAAAGGAACACCTTTTTCGAGATTGTTCCAAGAATCCCTCTGGAACATCTTCGACTACTCTGATCAACATGATTGAAGTAATTGACTCCTCCAGTAATTATAAAGATTACATGGTACCATTGAAGGCTATAACAAGAGCCCAATCTAAGGAAAAAATAGAAACCCTTAGTGACCATAGATCTCAAATTCCAATGAGTAAAAAGAGGGAAGAATCCTCAACCGTACTGGTAGAATATCTTGAAGAGTTGTCGGAAAGCTCCAGAAGAAGAAAGACCAAAAGTGGAAGTTTAGAAGAGAAAAGATTAAAAGTAAATGGATGAAGAAATTGGCGAAGGAGAAGCAAGAGTCAATAAAGGCAAAAGATTCTACAAAAGAAAGTCAAGCTAAACAAGGAAATGATGTGGTAATGGAAGAACCGACACAAGAATGGGTAGGATCAATTAATCCGATGCATCAAGATCTACAAATGTTGTTAAAAGCTTATTAGTCGAGAATAGCGACATAACCTAGTCTAGAGAAACATGATTGATGTTACCCTGGAGGAGACCTAGAAAATGAGATATTGGAATTATGCAAGAAGATTATCAAAGTTGCTCAAACCACACAAGAAAAACGGATTCCAACCATTCCAAAACAAGGATTCTTGAGAAGAAGTTTCAATAATGTTTAGAACATTATCACTCAAATGAGACAACACAATAACAACCAAAAATGGCTGAAAGGGAATTAGGGTTGGAAATAACTAATATTGCTTCCTTAATCTTTGAGGTATAAGCAAATTGGCCACAAGACCTATGGGTTAAAGTCCAAAAAGATAGATGGAAGAAGACTAAAGGGGATATCCGTCCGTTTAATGAATTAAATGCTTCCATAAAACAATGCATGGTTGAGAGGGAGGTAGAATTGGAAAACCTTTCTGATCAAGGCATAGAGATAAAAGAAGCTATTTTCCTGACCATACTTCCAAACTATATGGATGAGACGTATGAGAAAAAATCTAATTTCTTCCATGCTCCCACATTTGGATGCAAGGAGAAGAGAACCTTTGAGGAAGTGTCTAGAACTCTAAAAGAGTTGAACAATGCTAAAATACATTATTCCTTAAGCTTAAAGATACTTGAAATAACGATGAATCCATGCTCAATTTTATATATACACTTGTATATAGTCGTGATATATTGTAAGAAGAAGTATAGATGATATAGAGAGGATTAGATCATAAGTTAAAATGAGATCTATCCATCATATGTAAGATGAGCTGAATAGAAGAAGTTTTCTGAGAATTTCGTGTCAATTTTTTCTCCATTTCTCCTTTTGTGCTTGATCATTTTAGAAATCCTTTTGTGTGTGTCTAATTCCATAGTTAATGCATCTATGGTCAAGTTTTGAGAGTCCAATTGCAAACAGGCTAAGAGAATTGTGGGTAGGAACATTTGTATGTGCAAATGTATTAAGTGATTTCTGAAACAAGCACAAAGGCGCAAATTCGATGGTCAATGATTTGATCAAATCTTAGTGTAGAGTGTAAAGTTGTACACAAATCAGGACTCAAAATCTAAGTTGGAAGGTAAGCCATCTATGTGTAAAAGCATTTGATTAAATGGGTTGTAGATTGAGACAACAAAGTAGTTAAAGTTGCATATGTGAAAGTCGACTGTAGAGAAAGTCTGTTTCAGACATAGGTTTACTTATTGAAGTAAATCTGAAGTTTTACAAGTTCTTTTGAACAACTTTCACTTGTAATAGCTGCGCAAACATTAGAAGAGTGTTATGACAAAGTTTCATAGAAAACTTTAACCATTTCATTAGTCAATGGAAGAGTTTTGTGAAGCAGACTTTCCTAAGTGAAGTTATGACTCACAGAAGTAATAGAGATTCATAATTTGGTAAAGAATTCCAAAATTAATGAAGGTTTCTTGCTATTCTTGACATAGAGGTATTCTAAATTTAAGTGTAGCTTGTCTTTTGGAGATTAATCTTCTCCATCAGTGGTATCAGAGCAGATTTGATCAAAGTTGAAGGAAAGGAAGACCCCGACTACTGTAGATGTACAAAATTCAACATTTGAAGATTCAAAAGGACAAAGATTGAAGGAAAGGCTAAAGGAAGACACTACATCAATCAAAAGGATCAAAAAGAGTAAATTTCAAAGCAAAGGTACATACATTACTCAGAAGGGTTGAAGATTTGATAATACAGGTAAAGAAAGAATGGGAGACAATCTCCAAATTGAGATGTTGGATAGAGAGAACTATCCAGCTTGGTCTATGAGGATGGAAGTTCGTCTTATGATCAAAGATCTGATGGGATACATCAAAGGAGAAGAAGAGAAGCTAGATTTTAAAGATCCTAGTGTTCCAACTAGGGAGGAGCTTGCAGATTTAAAGATTTGGATGAAGAAGGATGCTCAAGCAAGGAGCATTATCTACATGGCAGTAAATGATTACTTGCTTCCTCATATCAGAGGACTTGAAAGTGCAAATGATATATGGAGTGCTTTGGAGGAGCATTTTCAGATTACAACCAAATCAAGGAAAGCATCACTATGGGCAGAGTTTACCACATTCAAGAAGAAGGCTTCATAATCAATATCTGATTATGTGACAAAGATGAAAGACATTGTTGATTCTTTAGGTGCAGTTGACGAAGACATTGAAGAAGATAAATTGGTAACACAAATTAGTACAGGTCTAAGAGGAGATGAGAAGTGGAAGCCTTTCATATTGTCAACAGAACTTTCATTGGATCATTTTACTCTTGATTTGAATCAATTCCTAGGACATATGCTAACTTTTGAGAATGATATCAAAGGAGATCTTGATAAGAGTGTAGGTCATGCAATGTATTCTAAGGATAAGAAGAAAGCTATCAAAGGAAAGTAACAATCAATTGAAGATGAAGGTACTTCAAGCCAAGCAAACTTCCTAAGAAGAAGAGGAAGTGGCAGAAGTAGAGGAAGAGGCAGAAATAACAAAGACAATGTCAAAGCTTGTTGGACATGTGGTAAGACCAATCATCTATCTTATGAATGTTGGCATAATAATAAAAACAATGGTAACTTTAATCAGAATTTTAACCAAAGAGGAAGAGGTGGAAGAAATCAGAGAGGAAATTATAGAGGTAGAGGTGGTAGGAGTTTCTTTGGAAGAAATGGAGGAAGAAATTTCCAAACTCAATCCTACAATAAAACCTACTACGGTTATGCATCAGATTAGAAAGAAGATTCAACTCTTATTATGAATACAACATGAGAAGCTCCAAATGAAGACTTAAGGATATTCTATATTGAATCAGGGTGTAGCAATCACCTGAGTGGAAATATTGCTTTGATGACTAGCTTGTATCATAAGGCAATCAATCATACAATTCAAACAGGTGGCAATACAAAGCACAAGGTGAAGTCAATTGGATCAGTGAAGACTAAAGATGGAAGTACTCTTTTGAGTAAGGTTTTGTATGTTCCTACAATTCCAAAGAATTTGATCAATGTAGGACAAATTGTAGAAAAAGGATATGAAGTGAGATTTACTAATGATGGAGTTTATGTTGAAGATCCTAGCCAAGGGTATAAGCAAATTGTTACAGGAAAGAAAGAAGGAAATCTATTCACATTAAGGGTACAAGGTAATGTTGGACATGTTATGTTTACATACGGAGAGCAAAAGGTGTCTAAGTTGGATCTTTGGCATAAGGGCCTTGGAAACTTCAACGAAAGAGGTATTAAATAAATGGTTAACAATGGTTCAGTGCTTGGATTACCCAATGTGGCAGGTCAACACATGACATACAAATGTGAAGCATGTCAATTAGGTAAGGCTCACAAACATTCATACAATAAGCAAGGTTTCATGTATTCAAAAAGACTTGAATTGGTACATACAGATGTGTGGGGTCCTTCAAAGGACTTTAGCATAAATGGTTCAAGATATTATGTCATTTATGTTGATGATGCTACCAAGTGGATCACTATTTACGTTATCAAAGATAAGTCAGAAGTGTTTAGTACATTTAAACACTGTCATGCATATGCAGAAAGAATTACAGGACAAAAATTGAAGAGGTTAAGATCAGATGGAGGGGGTGAGTATTTCTCAAATGAATTCAGTGATTATTTGTGGAATGCAGGTAAAGAGAAAAGTTACTTGTAGGTACTCTCCTCAACAAAATGGTCTAGCAAAAAGGAGAAATAGAACTCTTATTGAGTTTGCAAGTTCAATGATGAAAGAGAAGAATTGCCCTAATTATTTGTGGGTTGAGGCTGTAAATACAGCCACATAATAGGCTACCATGTAAAGCTTTGTAGGGTATGACACCATATGAAGCTTGGTGGGGTAAGAGACCTACATTAGATCATTGCAAAGTATTTGTTTGTTTAGTCTATGCTTATGTTCCTTCTCAATTAAGGCATAAATTGGAACCAAAGGCTGAAAAATATGTGTTCATTGGTTATGATGATAAGCAAATGGGATACATGTTGTGGAGTCCATCTACAAAGCAATTCCTTGTATCAAAGGATGTCACATTTGATGAGCAAGATACTTGGTACTCATGTACAAATAGTGCTTATGCAAGTCTTGAAGAACATTGAATAAAAAAGAAAGGTAAATCAAAGGTTCAAATTCTTGAGGAAGAAGAGAATAGTGAACAGCTAGTTGAAAATGAAGAACTGCCAAGGTTTGATCCAGAATATGATAAACCAAAGACTTCAAGAAGTGGAGAACTCAGAAGGTCATCAAGGGACAAAAGACAACCTATAAGGTATAGCTATGACACCTCTTTCTTGACAATTAAAGATTATGCTTATTTAGTAAAAGCAAATGAAGACCCATTCACATATGATGAAGCCAAAGGAAAGGAGAATTGGGAAAAAGCTATGAAGGAAGAGTATGATGCACTCATTGAGAATGAGACTTGGGAATTGGTACATAAACCAATTAATCAGAAGGTAATTGGATGTAAGTGGGTTTACAAAACAAAAAAATTTGCAATTGGAAGTGTGTCTAGGTACAAAGCTAGACATGTTGTAAAAGGATATGCATAGACATATGGTGTGGACTATAATGAAACTTATAGTTGTGTTGCAAAGACGACAACCATAAGGACTCTCATAGCTATTGCTGCTTGCAAAGGTTGGAAATTATCTCAATTAGATGTGAAGAATGCATTTTTGAATGGTTACATTTGAGACGAAGTTTTCATGGAACAAACAGATGGTTTTAAAGTTCAATTTTATCTAGAGCATGTGTGTAATCTCAAGAGAGCTTTGTATGTCTTGAAGCAGGCCCCAAGCGCATGGAATTATGGGCTTGTAAAATTTTTGAAGGAACTTGGTTTTCAACATCAAAGGCAGATAGTAGCTTGCTAGTCAAAGCAAGTGAGGATGGATTTATCTATGTTTGTATTTATGTTGATGACATAATACTTACAGGTACAGATGAAAGGCATACAAATGCTTAAGAAGCAGATGGAGAAAGAACTCAAGATCATTGACTTGGGAAATTTGTCATATTTCTTGGGAATGGAGATTTCATATACACGACATGGAGTATATGTGACTCAAGAAAGGTATTTGAAGAATTTGCTAATCAAGTTTAAAATGTAAGATTGCAGGATAGCACCAACTCCAATGGAAGTGAATCACAAGTTGAGTAGATATGGATGAGAAGAATTCAAAGACATGAAGCTTTATCAGAGATTGTCTACATACACATGTACATTAGCTTTGTAAATACTTCAAAGATACTTGAAGTAATGATGAATCCATGCTCATATGTATATATACACTTTTATATAGTCGTGATATATGTGGAAGAAGAAGCATAGATGATATAGAGAGGATTAGATCATAAGTTAAAATGAGATCTATCCATCAGATGTAAGATGAGTTGAATAGAAGAAGTTTTATGAGAATTGCGCGTTGACTTTTTCTCCATTTCTCCTTATGTGCTTGATCATTATAGAAATACTTTTCTGTGTGTCTAAGTCCATAGTTAATGCATCTATGGTCAAGTTTTGAGAGTCCAATTGGAAACATGCTAAGAGAATTGTGGGTAGAAACATTTGTATGTGCAAATGTATTAAGTGATTTATGAAACAGGTGCAAATTTGATGGTCAATGATTTGATCAAATCTCTGTGTAGAGTGTAAGTTTTAGACAAATCAGGACTTAAAATCTAAGTTGGAAGGTAAGCCATCTATGTCTAAAATCATTTGATTAAAAGGGTTGTAGATCAAGAAAACCAAGTAGTTAAAGTTGCATATGTAAAAGTCGACTGCAGAGAAAGCCTGTTTCAAAAATAGGTTTACTTATTGAAGTAAATCTGAAGTTTTATAAGTTCTTTTGAAGAAATTTCACTTGTAATAGCTGCGCAAAAATTAGAAGAGTGTTGTGACCAAGTTTCATAGAAAACTTTAACCATTTCGTCAGTCAATGGAAGAGTTTTGTGAAGCAAACTTTCCTGAGTGAAGTTATAACTCACAAAAGTAATGGAGATTCATAATTTGGTAAAGACTTCGAAAATTAATGAAGGTTTCTTGCTATTCTTGATATAGAGGTATTCCAAATTCAATTGTAGCTTGTCTTTTGGAGATTAATCTTCTCCATAAATGATGTCATTAATTCTCTAATGAACATGAAAATAAACTAAAAAATCATGACGGATTCACTACAAATGCCTTGGTTGTAAGAGTACAAAATGCATTTATTGTAATTGAATAAACCATCTATCAAAAGATTGCTTCCAAGTTAACCCTTGCAAAGTATGTGGAAAGAACAATCATGCTAGTGCCCACAAAGAGCTACTTGTATAATCAAGCTCAAGGGGGGATTTTTTTTGGCTATGGGCTTTTCTTCTTTGTGTGAAACCTCTCCAAGCAAGAGGAATTATTATTTAGACCCTTATCTACTTTTGATTGGTTAGAATCATCTCCTTTATTGTATATATATGAACCTTTGGTCATGAAATGAATGGGGCACACTTCACTTCATATCCATACCTAATGTGGGAGAAAGAGAACTATCATCGATCTCCACCTCATCCTTCTCTTTCTTATCTTCTATGTACATATGAGAGCACATCTCTCTTTATCTCTCCCACCATAGCTCTTTGAGCTTTTCATGCCTTCAAATTTTCAACACCTTGCACAATATTCTAGAAGCCTTTTGCAACCAGTACATGATGCATCATGTATGCCCACAATGGGTAATTAGAACCATCCAACTTATCCTCAATAGCCAACATATGGAGTATGCCATTGATTTTAGCCATGGATAGTGACTAAATACCTTGATGCAGAAAATGGATTGTGTCTTAAAAAGTAGATCAAGAGAAATACCTAGTCAAGCTCCACTAGATCCATAGAAGACTTTGAGGTGCTCGTATTGGAGAGCCAAAAAACTATACATATGTTTGACACAAAAGGATAGAATTACCTACACTATCAATGTCATAGTGCATTCAGATACGAAAACAAGCTCAAATCAAAATCTAGATGCCACACAACAAAGTTGTTTTGAACTCCTAATCACCTGGAGTATGCTCACCAATTTTCTTGGGATTATGAGACTATGATTGGAGGGATGTAAATGATGGCCTAAAGAAAGTGGTGACCTACTTTGATACACCAATTGTTGAATTTTGAAGGCTGTAGAAACACACAAACAATACAAGGAGGAAGAAGAAGAAGAAGCTTGGAAAACAACACAAACTAATTATATTACCAAGTGAATGTACAAAAAGATAAGTGACCCATTAGGGTTATAGGCATATATACAAGCCGAGGAGAAAAAAACTCCTAAAGAGGGGAAAAAGTGATCCAAATCCCTCCTTTGATTCTTGTGAAGAGACAACCTTCATCTTCATGTACACATCCTTGCTTTGTAATGCTCTACGAATACTTGAAGTTATCCTCTAGCGGATGAGTGAAAGCATGACAAGTAAAGTTTGGTGTTTCCTTATATGCACGAAAAAAGACATAAACTAATTACTTTGATGGTTTTGGGGTGGATAAGAAGGCTCTATGCCCTCTTTAGAGAGAATAAAAGAACAAATGTCTTCTTGACCTCTCAAGAAACAAAGAAGAAGAAGCTTTGGAAAAAAGTCTTGAACTACTTCAATGCTCCTTATGGAAAGAAAAAATGAGTCTTAGGTATATGTAGATGAGGAAGATTTCTCACGCTCACAATCGCAAAGAAGACAAAACCCATTGGAGAGAAATAGGGAGCCAAGTAGAGGCACAAGGAGAATTTCCTAAAAAAGCTACAACTAGTGTGCGTATATCCCATAAGTGATGGTGAAACACTTCAACGTTGGGTATAAGTGGAGCCTTTCTATTTTTTGTCTTCTCATTACCAAAAGATAGAAAAGAGAGCAACTTGGCTCGTGGGCTACTATGATTTTCCACACATGATAGAGTGTGCTTGTCCATGGGGGGACCTGCCCTTGGCCGTCCTCGAGTGAGTTAAAGGGAGTCCCCTTTCCCTATGAACCTTCCTCCTTGGGGGGGTCATGTGGGAGCTTGAAGAGTGCAACATTGATTACATCATACCTTTTTGAATAGACAAGAACGTATAAATTTGTGTGGAGAATGATTTATCCTATGCGCAATGAAAACATGTAGTGAACCCTTGTATGTCCAGCACTTGGACAAACAACTGCACCTTAGATAGCTTGCTGCTCTCAATACAAAACTCAAATGGACCTGTGCCTTTAGTCAATCAAAGTAGGCAAAGAGAGATTTCTAACAATATATAAATAACTTAATTTGGACAAGTTTTGATTACGAAATATAACTGACGAAGATGAACTACCTCTCCACACAAGTATGCTGAAGAATTGAACTTCACTCTTGGACTGATAACTCACTAAATATATATCCTTTGTGGAAGATATTTGAGATAGAGAAAGTACACACAAATAACTTTCCAATAAGCTAAAAATCAAGTAATTTGGATGAGTTTTGGTCAAGAAATTCAACTGACAGATATCTCACAGAATATAAATCCTTTGAATGAGATATTTGGGATAGAAAAATGCATGCAAAGAAATTTCCAATAAGCTAAAAATGAAGAAATTTGGACATGGTTTGGTTGGGAAACTTAACCGACCAAAATAGACTACTTGTCAACACGGATATGCTAAAAAACTAGACTTCACTCCTTGACTGATATCTCACAAAATATATAAACTTTGAAGGAGACATTCAATACTGAGAAATTACACAAGATAAGCTTTCCAATGAGTGTTTAAACACAATAAATGGTTACATATACATTGATATGTGAGCTCCACAACAGAGCTATGTACAAAGTGACGTGCGACTGGAAGGAGTCTATGGGAAGACAAAATGATAAAATGACCAAATCCGACTATTGGGAGCTCTTGCCTCTTTCTCTCCTTGTTTAGAACGTGTTTCCACTCCACCAATGAGCATGTGAAGAAGTTTGTGCCTCCTTCTTAACTCACCACTTTCATTTGATTGCCCACTACTTGCCACTTACTACAAGGCAGATATTGTATCTTTTACTCATCATGACTTTTGATTAGACTTTTTTCCTTTTTTTTTTCTTTTCTCTTCTTTTTCTTTATCTTTATATTTGGTATATTTATCCAAGCATAGCTCATGTGAAAATGAGCTTGTACATTTATCTTCAACAATTTGTACGTGCCCATCATGGCCTCCATGAGGCTATCTCCCTCATCATTGCTTGTATACCACTATTGTGAACTTCTCATAACAACTACTATCAACTAATCTAAGTATCAATTTTCATAGCAATCTAAGATAGTGCGTGGAGAGTGTATCGGAAATGAGCTTCAAGAAGCAATGGCCTTCTCTGATACCAATGGTATCATTAGAATTGGGGGATGTGAAATGCACAAAAACAACATGAAGAAGAAAAAGAAGCTTAATACAGAGTGTACTACTAACTGTAGAATGTAGAAATATAAATAACCCTTTAGACTTCTTGTGCATATATACAAACCTAGAGAAAAGAACCTTCTAAAAAGAAAAAAAAAGTCAAACAATTCTAATCGTGTTTGTACACATCATTACCCAAATATATTAACAAAATGACTTTGAATTCCGTTTTCCATTGTAAAAACAACTTCTTTCTTCTCTTTCCTAGGCTGTTGTCCGGGTGGTTGGGCCGCTCGTCTCTTGAGGCGAGGGCGAGGGTTCAACCCCCGCTGGCAGCATGTGAGGGACATACATGACATTGGAATGATGCATCATGTGGTTGATGTGCCACTGCCTCTTTTGCCCCGCGGTAGTTGTGACCGTAGTTTAACCCAGCTATGTAAATCCCTGTTCTTGTTTCTTGTGAGATAAGGGGGGTCCCATGGGTACTATGTCATTCCTTGTACAATTGCAATTTCAAAGTTAAAACCAGGGGAGTAGGCCTTGGTTGAACCTCCATTTTGAAAAAAAAAACTTTTTTCTTCTCTCTTAGAAAAAATTATTTTTAATATAGACATTATCTTACATTAAAATTTAAAAGGCTGGACAAAATGAACTTGCCCTCCTTTGTCCCAAGCCGCTTGGTTGGGTGGTTGGGCCTTTCGCCTCTTGAGGCGGGGGCAAGGGTTCAACCCCCACCGACAACATGTAAGGGACATGTTATCATGGAAACCTTGTATCTTGTGGCTGATGTGCCACCGTTTGCCCTGCTTCGTGGTAGATATGACCGTAGTCTAACCCAGCTATGTAAACCCCTGTTCTTGTGGGATAAGGGGGGTTCCATGAGTACTATGCCGTTCCTTGTACAGTTGCAATTTCAAAGTTAAAGCCTGGAGGAGTAGGCCTCGGCTGAATCTCCATTTAAAAAAAAAAAAACTTGCCCTCCTTTGCTTAAGGTACGTAGTTGAAATGCACGCGCGTCTTTTTTCTTCGTATCGTACACCTAATCGTATATGTTATGAATACCTGGTCGCCGCCTCAAGATATTGATGTATATTTATGCTCCAACCTGAAGGATATTATGTTTTGGAGTTAGCTCAATCGTATCGGCTCTAATTTGGCACGGAGAAAATTTGTTTTCATTACATTGGATTTACCGTCTTACGTGTTCTCTTCAGCCATGCGTCCTGGCTTGGCTTGTAACGCGTGCAATACACAATTCTCAGATGAAACCGCACAGAAGGCACACTATCGTTCCGATTGGCATCAGTATAATCTCAGGAGAAAGGTGAATTCTTATTGTCACCATGGTTTTCCTGAAGTGTGAGCTCAATGTTCTGTAGTAGGCTAAATCACGTTTGCTGATTCCGACCTTCCTAATGATCAAACATAGCGATGTACTAAATGAAGTTTCAATCACGGTCACAATCACTGATGTTATTCGTCCATGGTAGAAGCTATGTTATTCAGTTACATATTGATTAGTAAAATACTTGTAACTCTTTGGTTTTCAAGAAAGATAATAGATCACTATATGTGCTTCTGCTAACTTACGTGAGGTTAATTTTATCTCTGCCTTGAAATCGAAAGAGGTGATTGGTGCTCTCATTTATGTTAGAAAGTTACGCATTATGTCTTATCTATCGTCAAATACATGAAAATATAATGTGAAAATGCACTGTCATGGTAATATTGGTGAAAATATGTGTTTTCTTATTAATTATTTTTACGGAATGCGCATATGAAGTGCTTCTTTTTCTTTGCTCCTAAACAGAGACTTAGTTGATATAGTTTTTGGTATTTGTGACATCCATTTTATGGATTGATGCTTGCCTTTACATCTCCATAGAGAAAAATATTGATGATTTTATATAGAACTAGAATAGCTTTAGGTATTACAAATAGAGCTTGAAAACTTTTACATCACAAGAGAGAAAACGATTATTGGCTCGGACACCTTTAGCTATTCAAGGAGCTTTCACACTTCTCAAAGGATTGACTTCGATTATTTTTTGTTTGAAGGGAATTCAACCTTAAGAAAAAGTTGATCTTGGTCCTTGGATAAGTCCCCTTATAATTGTCCTGTGAGATGAAGTTATTATTTAGTACATGAAGAGACTTGTAGATCCAAAGCTTTCGAGATTTGACTAATTTATTGCTATTTTTTTATTGTTTGGAAGGAATTTGTTTAAGCTTAGAGCCGTAATTAATTTGTTTAAACTTAGAGCCATAATTGCCTTGCATGGTGAAGCCCTTTTTACTTAAGGTGTTCCCTTGGAATAATTCTCTTATGTACTTGCCACATTTTTTGCCATACATCATAGCCAAAGAATCAGAACTTTCATGGGGATACCATGCGCAAGAGATGAATGTTCTCTTTCCACCTCACCATGCAGTCTTTTGGGGCTTCCTCCTCTATTTTTAGCTCATCAACCACTGCTAGTGGCCAATGATCATTCCCTTAGCCTCCATTTTGTAACAATTTCTTCCCCTCAAATCGTTTTCTATTGCCAAGAATGGCATTGGTAGGTGTAATATAAGAGATGAAAATAGGGGCTCCCACTCAACCCTATGTACTACATACATAGTCATCTTTGTGAAGCTCTCCCCATGTCCTTCCCCTTAAGAAACCTCTTGCAAAGGTAACTAAGAATTGGGAAACCATCTCTAAAAATGTCCACCATCTCCCATGCACAACTAACTTTCCGATGGACGTTCCCATAATGTCAAACATCATTAAGGTGATCCAAGCCCAGAAAATGTGATCTAATGGATAAAGAAACCATGTGATCATCTATATATTAGAACAATGTCCCATAAGGAAAGTGATGTCAAACTTCCTAGAACCGAATGGTAGACTTTCCTTCCTACCACTCTGTGTTCCTAAACGTGACTATTCACAAGCATTAGTTTTGACCTAAACCATTCTTATGTTTATGCAAATCCTTCATCTTAGCTTGTATATTAGGAGTTCCAGATTGTCAAGAGGTCCTTGGTTTATCATCCATATATAAATTGGACGAAGTTCTTTGGACGAGTCTCTATTGGCACTATGGTGCAAAATTTTATCATTATCTTCCTCTTAATTTCCCCTTCAAATGAGAAGCACTCCTTTTTGAGATTCAGATGATCCTTGAGTATTAACCTCTCTAAATGATGCTAGGCCATCATCCTCATGACAAAAAACAAGGCAAGACTCCTATTGATCATATTTATCCCTATTTCCTAAAACGTTAAAGTGAAAAGCCATTACTCTATTTCCAAACTCTCTAATGCAAACTATTTTAACTCCCAGTCTCGTAAAGACCTTCATTGGAAACAGATATAACAACTTCTATTTGTGAGCTGAAGTGGGACTCAGTTCAATCATTATGAATATCTGATTTGTTCTCCCTATTTCCTTTAATAGGATAATGCCACTTCTATCTAGGCAATCTAGAAAAGATACTCTCTCTAGACTATTCCTCTAGGAGCAAGTCTTGTTTACTTCCTCTAGAAATGAATCTCTTACTTTGTATTGTAGTCTCAAAGTAAAACGTCTTATATTTTCTATAAGAGAAGCTACTAGACTTATCTCCGATTAAATCTTAGTAAATTACTCACTTCCACTAATGCAAGAATCTAGACTTTCTCCATCTCATGTAAGGAAGAGGGCATCAAAATGAATTCTGTTTCATTTTCCGTTCCCTAAAAAATGATATTGACGAATTCACTTTCTCCTCTCTTCCATGAAATAGAACATATACAGAATCTTTTAATTATCCTTCCCTCTAAATGTAGAACAAATAAGAGAAGGAAGTTGTAATGAAGAGTTAAGTAAATGAACTTCTATCTAGAGCCATAAACCTAACCTTCGAATGATTACCAGAGAGACTCTCTAATTACCATTCCCTACATATGGAGCTATGAGGAACCACACACTATATTGGAATTATCCTCCCATAATTTCTAACATATGTGCACCAAGTACAAGGATATATACTCCAATGAAAGAACATATGTGCACCAAGTACAAGGATATATACTCCAATGAAAGAACATATCTTCTTGAATCTATGTAGAACAAAATCATAGCTCAAAGAGATGTCTTCTCTACATCGTCTATTCATCTATTAAACGTTGCTCCTTATGGATGATGAGTCTTTTTTTCCCTTGCCATAGAAGAAAATTTTTCAAAGGAAAACATTCTCTATCATCCCAATATTGGTAGATTCCATCTCCTAGCCATCAAGATATAATTTCTCTAAACAAGATACGTGAATTCCACAACTAAGATGGAACTCTATTCGTTTAAGTACTAGTTTGGTCCGTGATCATCTCATCACAGACAACCCAAGTCAAGGCATCAAAACTAGTTGCTTTACTAGATCCCTTTATCTATTGGCATCCCAAAACGGCTCTCTAACTAGGGATCTTTGCTCTAAATCTAGAGCTATTGTCATTTCCATGACCTTCATACCTACTATCAGAGTTGTGTGGACGTTTTTTGATGCTCTTTTGTGAAGCTCATTACACACATACATATATACTTATATATATATATATATATATATATATATATATATATATATATATATATATATATATATATATAAAATTACAATGAGAGTTAAAAATGGGTTTTGAAATGTTTAGTATGTGGAGAACTAAAATGAGAATAAAATATGAGTATTTTATTTCTTTGCACATAAAAAACTTCATATACTACCTTATAGGAGACACTACACACCATGACCCACATCCTGCAAGCGCAAGCCTACGGGCCAACGACATGGATCATGGTTATAAGTTATATGATATATCTTTAGTAATTATTAACAGTTATAAACATTACATTTAAAAATTAAAAACTTAATAATAAAGTTATAAACATGATAGGATAGTGATCACAAACATTCCTTTATGATAGGATATTGATCACAAACTTAATAATAAAGTTATAAACATGATAGGATAGTGATCACAAACATTCCTTTATGTAAAATGATCACTATCACATGTGACACTATGTCTATAAAGTGTAGGGTGTACTATAAACTACGATGACTATGCAGTGGGCTCAATAGAGCCCTCGTTTATGGGCTATCATCAAATGTACTAGCCCACGAAGATGTACTATTAGACTTTGTATGTTCATATGTAGCTTCAATTTGGGAAGCCTTTGAATCCAAATGATCATCTCCACTAGAAGATGAAGCATACTCTTTCTCTTAATCCTCTTCAACAACTTCATGATGGTTATGAGGAGTAGAAGATTGACCACCCCTTCCACGACATCGTCCTCCTCGCCTAGAAACGTACTTGCATGGTTGAAGACTAGTAGACGACAATGATAGATCACCTACACATAACACAATGCATATACATAAAAAATACAAAGTATGATATCAAACTCTTGATGATTGAATCGTGATTCAATTTCATTCCTAGATGCTAGCACCTACATTTTGAGTGCAGCTATGAGTCTATCCTACAAATCTTTGAGACTTCTCTACAAGCATGGCAAAGATATCTCTCTCATCTTAAGGGATTTGAGGAATATCTTGACTTTACCAATATTAACTAGATCAACATTTACCCATAAAAATGAAATCACAATTCATATTCATCTTGTTTGAATAAATTAGACTCTAAACTCTATTTTTGAGTATAAAAATAGTTTCAAAGTTTTATTAAAGTTACTTCTGGTGGGGTAGTGGGCTATGTTGATCCCTTTATTCTCCAACAACTTGAGATTACAATGGCTTTAAACTAATCTCTCAAGTTGTTGAGGATTCAATCTCTTCCTTCTTTTTGTATGAAATAGAGCCCATGTACTTGAGTTCCTCTCGGCAGGACCTATGCTACAATCTTGTGAAAGAATTTGAAAGGCTAATCTCTGTTGTGGTTCATGAATAAAAAATAGATCATTGAATTTTATGAATCTCAGTCTCATAATAAAAGCATTATGTTATAAATTATGATAGATCCAATTCGTAAAATACTTA